>JAHFZB010000319.1:0-68173 GCA_036884735.1 Huso huso
TTTTAGTTTCAAGGATTGTTTCCCAACAGCATTCTGACTGGTTTTGGTTAATCAAAACCAGTCAGAATGGTTTGGTGGTGGTGGTGGTTGTGCTGGTGCTGGTGGTGGTTCTAGTGGTGGTGCTGGTGGTGGTGGTTGTGGTGGTTCTGGTGGTGGTGCTGGTGCTGGTGGTGGTTCTGGTGGTGGTTCTGGTGGTGGTGGTGGTGGTGGTGGTGCTGGTGGTGGTGGTTCTGGTGGTGGTGGTTCTGGTGGTAGTGGTGGTGGTGCTGGTGGTTCTGGTGGTGCTAGTGGTTCGGGTGGTGGTGGTGGTGGTGGTTCGGGTGGTGGTGGTTCGGGTGGTGGTGGTGGTGGTCGGGTGGTTGTGGTGGTGCTGGTGGTTCGGGTGGTGGTGGTGGTGGTGGTGGTGGTTCGGGTGGTGGTGCTGGTGGTGCTGGTGGTGGTGATGCTCCGTGTCTCCGTGTCTGTCTGTGTAGTTTGAAATTTGAATGTACCGCCCCTGCTTGCTCTGTGATGCTCAGCCAATAGGCAGGGATGGGACGTTGAAAAGTCCTATACAAACGGAAAGCATCGATAAAACTGAGCGTGTTTCTATATATGGACGTTTACCATGGTGAATTTGCAGGGTAATTCTGCAGTTTACCATGTTTGTACTGGCCTGTACCCTATCGCAGACTCTCTTGTTTGAGTCCGTGTATATTTTTAATTTAAGAGTATCGCAGACTCTCTTGTTTGAGTCCGTGTGTATTTTTAATTTAAGAGTATCGCAGACTCTCTTGTTTGAGTCCGTGTGTATTTTTAATTTAAGAGTATCGCAGACTCTCTTGTTTGAGTCTGTGTGTATTTTTAATCTAAGAGTATCGCAGACTCTCTTGTTTGAGTCCGTGTGTATTTTTAAGAGTATCGCAGACTCTCTTGTTTGAGTCCGTCTGTATTTTTAATCTAAGAGTATCGCAGACTCTCTTGTTTGAGTCCGTGTATATTTTTAAGAGTATCGCAGACTCTCTTGTTTGAGTCCGTGTGTATTTTTAATTTAAGAGTATCGCAGACTCTCTTGTTTGAGTCCGTGTGTATTTTTAATTTAAGAGTATCGCAGACTCTCTTGTTTGAGTCCGTGTGTTTTTTTAATTTAAGAGTATCGCAGACTCTCTTGTTTGAGTCCGTGTGTATTTTTAATTTAAGAGTATCGCAGACTCTCTTGTTTGAGTCCGTGTGTATTTTTAATTAAAGAGTATCAGAACTCTCTTGTTTGAGTCCGTGTATTTTTTTAATTAAAGAGTATCGCAGAACTCTCTTGTTTGAGTCCGTGTGTATTTTTAATTTAAGAGTATCGCAGACTCTCTTGTTTGAGTCCGTGTGTATTTTTAATTTAAGAGTATCGCAGACTCTCTTGTTTGAGTCCGTGTGTGTTTTTTAATTAAAGAGTACGCATGAACTCTCTTGTTTGAGTCCGTGTGTATTTTTAATTTAAGAGTATCGCAGACTCTCTTGTTTGAGTCCGTGTGTATTTTTAATTAAAGAGTATCGCAGACTCTCTTGTTTGAGTCCGTGTGTATTTTTTAATTTAGTATTTCCAGACTCTTGTTTGAGTCATGTGTATTTTAATTAAAGAGTATCGCAGAACTCTCTTGTTTGAGTCCGTGTGTATTTTTTAATTTAAGAGTATCGCAGACTCTTGTTTGAGTCCGTGTGTATTTTTTTAATTAAAGAGTATCGCAGACTCTCTTGTTTGAGTCCGTGTGTATTTTTAATTAAGAGTATCACAGACTCTCTTGTTTGAGTCCGTGTGTATTTTTAATTCAAGAGTATAGAACTCTCTTGTTTGAGTCCGTGTGTATTTTTAATTCAAGAGTATCGCAGACTCTCTTGTTTGAGTCCGTGTGTATTTTTAATTTAAGAGTATCGCAGACTCTCTTGTTCGAGTCCGTGTGTATTTTTAATTTGAGAGTATCGCAGAATCTCTTGTTTGAGTCCGTGTGTATTTTTAATTTGAGAGTATCGCAGAATCTCTTGTTTGAGTCCGTGTGTATTTTTAATTAAAGAGTACGCAGACTCTCTTGTTTGAGTCTGTGTGTAGTTTTAATTAAAGAATCGCAGACTCTCTTGTTTGAGTCCGTGTGTATTTTTAATTTGTTTGAGACTCTCTTGTTTGAATCCGTGTGTATTTTAATTTAAGAGTATGGCAGACTCTCTTGTTTGAGTCCGTGTATTTTTAATTAAAGAGTATGGGCAGACTCTCTTGTTTGAGTCCGTGTGTATTTTTAATTAAAGAGGATCGCAGACTCTCTTGTTTGAGTCCGTGTGTATTTTTAATTAAAGAGTATCGCAGACTCTCTTGTTTGAGTCCGTGTGTATTTTTAATTTAAGAGTATCGCAGACTCTCTTGTTTGAGTCCGTGTGTATTTTTAATTTAAGAGTATCGCAGACTCTCTTGTTTGAGTCCGTGTGTATTTTTAATTTAAGAGTATCGTAGACTCTCTTTGTTTGAGTCCGTGTGTATTTTTAATTTAAGAGTATCGCAGACTCTCTTGTTTGAGTCCGTGTATTTTTTTTTAATTTAAGAGTATCGCAGACTCTCTTGTTTGAGTCGTGTGTATTTTTAATTTAAGAGTATCGCAGACTCTCTTGTTTGAGTCCGTGTGTATTTTTTAATTTAAGAGTATCGCAGACTCTCTTGTTTGAGTCCGTGTGTGTTTTTAATTTAAGAATTTAAGACTCTCTTGTTTGAGTAGATTTTTAATCTTGTTTGACTCTCTTGTTTGAGTCCATTTTATTTTTTAAGAGTATCGCAGACTCTCTTGTTTGAGTCCGTGTGTATTTTTAATCTAAGAGTATCGCAGACTCTCTTGTTTGAGTCCTGTGTATTTTTTAAGAGTATCGCAGAGACTCTCTTGTTTGAGTCCGTGTGTATTTTAATTTAAGAGTATCGCAGACTCTCTTGTTTGAGTCCGTCTGTATTTTTTTAAGAGTATCGCAGACTCTCTTGTTTGAGTCCGTGTTTTTTTTTAATTTAAGAGTATCGAGACTCTCTTGTTTGAGTCTGTGTATTTTTAATTTAAGAGTATCGCAGACTCTTGTTTGAGTCCGTGTTTTTTTTTAATTAAGAGTATCGCAGACTCTCTTGTTTGAGTCCGTGTGTATTTTTAATTAAAGAGTATCGTAGACTCTCTTGTTTGAGTCCGTGTGTTTTTTAATTTAAGAGTATCGCAGACTCTCTTGTTTGAGTCCGTGTGTATTTTTAATTTAAGAGTATCGCAGACTCTCTTGTTTGAGTCCGTGTGTATTTTTAATTTAAGAGTATCGCAGACTCTTGTTTGAGTCCGTGTGTATTTTTAATTTAAGAGTATCGCAGACTCTCTTGTTTGAGTCCGTGTGTATTTTTTAATTTAAGAGTATCGCAGACTCTCTTGTTTGAGTCCGTGTGTATTTTTTAATTAAAGAGTATCGCAGACTCTCTTGTTTGAGTCAGTATGTATTTTTAATTAAAGAGTATCGAGACTCTCTTGTTTGAGTCCGTGTGTATTTTTAATTAAAGAGTATCGTAGACTCTCTTGTTTGAGTCCGTGTGTATTTTTTAATTAAAGAGTATCGCAGACTCTCTTGTTTGAGTCTGTGTATTTTTAATTAAAGAGTATCGACCTCTTGTTTGAGTCCTCTTGTTTTGAGTTAAAGAGTATTGTTTAATTTAAGAGTACTCTCTTGTTTGAGTCCGTGTGTATTTTTTTAATTAAAGAGTATGTTTGAGTCCTCTCTTGTTTGAGTCTTTGTTTGAGTGTGTATTTTTTAATTTAAGAGTATCGCAGACTCTTGTTTGAGTCCGTGTGTATTTTTAATTAAAAAGACTCTCTTGAACAGACTCTCTTTGTTTGAGTCCGTGTGTATTTTTAATTTAAGAGTATCGCAGACTCTTGTTTGAGTCCGTGTGTATTTTTAATTAAAGAGTATCACAGACTCTCTTGTTTGAGTCCGTGTGTATTTTTAATTCAAGAGTATCACAGACTCTCTTGTTTGAGTCCGTGTGTATTTTTAATTCAAGAGTATCGCAGACTCTCTTGTTTGAGTCCGTGTGTATTTTTTAATTCAAAGTATATTCGAGACTCTCTTGTTTGAGTCCGTGTATTTTTTAATTTAAGAGTATCGCAGACTCTCTTGTTTGAGTCCGTGTGTATTTTTAATTTGAGAGTATCGCAGAATCTCTTGTTTGAGTCCGTGTGTATTTTTAATTTGAGAGTATCGCAGACTCTCTTGTTTGAGTCCGTGTGTATTTTTAATTAAAGAGTATCGCAGACTCTCTTGTTTGAGTCTGTGTGTAGTTTTAATTAAAGAGTATCGCAGAACTCTCTTGTTTGAGTCTGTGTGTATTTTTAATTTAAGAGTATGGCAGACTGTATTTTGTTTGAGTCCGTGTGTTTTTAATTAAAGAGTATGGCAGACTCTCTTGTTTGAGTCCGTGTATTTTTTAATTAAAGAGGATCGCCGAGACTCTCTTGTTTGAGTCCGTGTGTATTTTTAATTAAAGAGGAGAGACTCTCTTGTTTGAGTCCGTGTGTATTTTTAATTAAAGAGTATCGCAGACTCTCTTGTTTGAGTCTGTGTGTATTTTTAATTTAAGAGTATCGCAGACTCTCTTGTTTGAGTCCGTGTGTATTTTTAATTAAAGAGTATGGCAGACTCTCTTGTTTGAGTCCGTGTGTATTTTTAATTAAAAGAGGATCGCAGACTCTCTTGTTTGAGTCCGTGTGTATTTTTTAATTAAAGAGGATATCTTAGACTCTCTTGTTTGAGTCCGTGTGTATTTTTAATTAAGAGTATCGCAGACTCTCTTGTTTGAGTCCGTGTGTATTTTTAATTTAAGAGTATCGCAGACTCTCTTGTTTGAGTCCGTGTGTATTTTTAATTTAAGAGTATCGCAGACTCTCTTGTTTGAGTCCGTGTGTATTTTTTATTTAAGAGTATCGCAGACTCTCTTGTTTGAGTCCGTGTGTATTTTTAATTTAAGAGTATCGCAGACTCTCTTGTTTGAGTCCGTGTGTATTTTAATTTAAGAGTATCGTGACTCTCTTGTTTGAGTCCGTGTGTATTTTTAATTTAAGAGTATCGCAGACTCTCTTGTTTAGTCCGTGTGTATTTTTAATTTAAGAGTATCGTAGACTCTCTTGTTTGAGTCCGTGTATATTTTTTAATTTAAGAGTATCGCAGACTCTCTTGTTTGAGTCTGTGTGTATTTTAATCTAAGAGTATCGCAGACTCTCTTGTTTGAGTCCGTGTGTATTTTTTAAGAGTAAGAGTAGACTCTCTTGTTTGAGTCCGTCTGTATTTTTTTAATCTAAGAGTATCGCAGACTCTGTTTGAGTCCGTGTATATTTTAAGAGTATCATAGACTCTCTTGTTTGAGTCGTGTGTGTTTTTAATTTAAGAGTATCGCAGACTCTCTTGTTTGAGTCATGTGTGTATTTTTAATTTAAGAGTATCGCAGACTCTCTTGTTTGAGTCCGTGTGTTTTTTTAATTTAAGAGTATCGCAGACTCTCTTGTTTGAGTCCATGTATATTTTAGTTGTGTAAAGGAAAAAAGTAAAGTGCCCCAGTAAACAATATCATAAAAACATTTTTCCAAACATCACAAAAATGTTGTTATAATGTTTTAATGATGTGAAAATGTAGGGGCTCAGAAACATTTTAAAATGTTATCACACAACATTATATAACAACGTTATAAGAATGTTTTTAAAACGTTTTATTAAAACAGTGACAAGCATATGCATCCATTAATGAACATGTCAGCGTGGTGGGGTGTGTCACTGAAGCAGACACACACAGTATATATTCTGTGATACACCGCCCAGGTGCACAGGATTCATTCATTTTAAACAGACTGAGGGGGTCCCCAGGATCAGGTTTGAGAAGCACTGTTGAATTCCCTTCTTCTTGGGTGCTGCTTCCTTGTACCATGCCTCTCTCTCCTCTCTCTCTCTCTCTCTCTCTCTCTCTCTCTCTCTCTCTCTCTCTCTCTCTCTCTCTCTCTCTCTCTCTCTCTCTCTCTCTCTCTCTCTAATTTGCTGAAATGCAATTTCACAATATTTCTATACATTGTAGGCTAACCGAACGCAGGCACGGCTTTTTAGTGTGGAAATCAATTGCAGAGGCGATCACAACTTGGTCGAACCGTGATCTTTTATTTTAGGTACAATCCGATATTTCTACGTAATATTAGAAATGTAAAGAAATACAAAAAACTTGGGTTTTGTCTTTCAGGTTTTCCGTTAACTTTTCTCCCGTATATAAGATTTAAGGCAGCAAAATATGGGAATTGCGCGTTCCTTTTCATTAGCGTGTCAACATAATTTTAAAAGATTTACAAAACTTGAAAAAATGTTGCTGAATTCGTCACAAGGCAGTTTTAAAAAAAATCTATTTAGTTGTACCTGAGAATGCCGTGAAAACTAAAGCAGCCCTATTTAGCTGGAAACGAGGTATTCTCAGCACAGCTATGATTTTAGTTTTGGTTTGAAGGCAGCAGGAGCTTAGCATGATTTTAAATGTTTGCTTGACAGACACCCTAATGCAGGGCGACTTACACAGAGGTAACAAGTTATTACAATATAGCTACATGTTCAGTCTTGACTACTTTGCTCTGCTCAAACCCCGGGAGATATTTGATGTGTTCAGAGTTTTAATTGATTTAAATCGTGTTTGTAATGTGAACTGTTTCCTGTGACGTCACAGAGGCCCCTCCCCCCTCCCCTCCCCTTCCCCCTCCCCTCCCTTCCCTTCCCTTCCCTTCCCTTCCCTTCCCCTTCCCCCTTCCCCTCCGCTGTCATACACACAGGTGAGTTTACTTTCTTTACAACACGATTCTGTTTCACTTCAGAGACACACACCTGAAAAACTCTATTTCACCCAGATACTCCTGACGCTCGCTTCCTATTGGCTAAACCGCATTTGTGTAGCCAATCACAAAATTCCAGACAGAGAGTTTCTGATTATTATTAATTTTTTAGCCGACGCCCTTATCCAGGGCGACTTACAATTGTTACAAGATATCACATTCTTTTTACATACAATTACATTATTATTAATATTTTTTTATTATTATTTTTTTACACATTATTTTATACATACAATTCCCCATTTATACAGTTGGGTTTTTACTGGAGCAATCTAGGTAAAGTACCTTGCTCAAGGGTACAGCAGCAGTGTCCCCCACCTGGGATTGAACCCACGACCCTCCAGTCAAGAGTCCAGAGTCCTAATCACTACTCCACACTGATAAGCAGTTTGATCAGTTGCTGGTTGGCAAAAGGTAGAAGATTTCTATTAAACATATTCAATATTAAATATACATATCACAAACAGATCCATTGTTTATAACCGAGTGACGGATTTAAATATACTGGTTTGTGAAGACTATCGGAGATGATCCGGATGACTGTACTCGGGATTCTCTGCTGGGTTCATGCAGCTGCTGCAGGTCAGTTTTTACACTAGAAATATTTACTGTCTTCAATAAATATACATTACAAATACTACGGGGCTTCCTCGCAGGATGTGCCTGCTTTAAGTAAAAACAAATAGTTTGAAACTGGCAGTCGCCACTCTGAAAGTAAATCGTATTTTGTGGGAATGTTAACAAGGCGTTCCTTCTGACGAGTCTGTTGCGGCTGTTATTTGAGTTACTGTGTGTGCGTGTAGACCAAATAACAAAACAACAATGATGCCAAACGGACTAAACAGCTAAATGCAAAAGTATTGAAAGAAAATAAAGTGTTAATAGAGGTCCTGAACTCGCGTGAAACTGGAATAAGCAGTGAACCGGGCGAAGCTGCAAAACAAGAGAAAGGGAAGCTGCGTCCATGGACCGATTAGATAGTATTTTGATGGAGACCGAGCTTACTACCCGATCCCATCATTAGAGAAATCAGCACCAGGATTCAAGACGCGGTGTAGCTGACAGCCGAGTGCAAATATCTATCTGGAAGCTGCTTTAAATGAAATGCTTCTGTGAGCACGTCCGTTTATTCTGTTAAGCACGGTAGTTTCGTTTGCTGCGCATGTATTGAAATCAGTTTCGTTTTTGTATTGCGTGTTGCTGCTTGTCGGTACATTGATTTAATTCAAGTGTAAGAGGCTTATCCATGGAGTCATATGTATTATAGTAACGCGCTTTAATATACCAGCATACTGAACAGAACGGTGTGTTTTTAGGGGGGCTGGCGGCGGGCCTGGTACTTTGTTGCAGCTGATAAAAGTTAATTTGCTGTAACAGGGTTAGTGAAACGGACCTGAGGCCGTTCTGAATTACTGTCCAGCTGCTGCTAACAAGGCACATCTGGAGTAGAAATGTCTGACAAACTGAGGTATGTTCTGCTCCAGTGCCACTAAAACAGTGGATGCTGCATTCCTTCATACTGAAGTTAACAATGATAGAAACCCACACGCCTAGCATTGCTTATACTTGTATTGCACCCATTTACACCAATTACTGCACAACCAAGAAGCAACCAATTACCCTGTCAGCAATAAGACACGTACTGCAAATACTGAAGAGGAACATTTACTCACTAAAAATATTATTCTACAACAAAACCTTCAGGAAGTATTGTAAGGTCCCTCAGGTCTTTGAAAACACTAAGCAGAGGACACAATAATAATAAAATAAAGTGTTGAAAAAAAAGAGATGCGTGTTTATGGTTTCTGTAGTACTTTATAATGTCCTCCAGAGTGTTATGAAAAAAGGACTCCAATTTCAAGATGCTACTGTACAAAATCGATTTGTAGTGATTTGTCAAATACAGCCAAAAAAAGCCCTGTTCCTGGGGAGCATCCCACTGAAACACGCTCGGCCCTTAAAGGGTTAATGTGCAACAATTTCTATAAACAAAATAGGTAAACAAGTTATTCTGGGTACCTGAACACAAAAACCAGTAAAAACATTGTGAACACCTGACTTATTCCGGGGCCCTTTTTGAGATTGTGACTGAACCGCCTGTATCTAGATAAAGTAAAGAAAGGCAGCTCGCCAGGGTCACTGTAATTCTTCTTATTTATCCAGGTTGTTTTTTTGGGGTCAAGTTGTTATTTCAGTTGTATAGGCTTTACAGGTTACAAAAAGCACACAATTAGGATGGATTTATTTGTTCCAATGTTACATGCATTGCAAAGAAAGCTGTTTCTCTTTATCTATTTGTATAATCTCACAGTTAATAAACACTGCTTCAGATTAGAATCATAAAAAACCCAGGTACTCTTTATGAAGTGTGGAAATCAATGTTATAAATTGCATAGGCTCCAGTAGGCTGCAGTGTGTGTCAATACAGTCTTGCGCATCTCTGTCCGTTAGTTACTTATTAACCTTCATGAACTTCGTACAGATCTCTGAGGTTTGTTAAAGCCCTTGATACTGCAATGACAAAGAACGATACTGAGAAAAGAAGTTCAGAACGAGGCTGCTACACAGGAAAATATCTGGGGTTGATAAGGGGCCGGGCATGTGAAAGGTGGTAAGAGATCGATGCTGTGGAAAGCAAGGGATATATGGCCATTGTTATATATATTATTTTCTAATACAAACATATTTTGATTAATCCTGTTATATTTAAATGCCAGGACACAGTAGGGGTTGATAGTTTTAAACTTGGATGAGAAAATATCAGTCCATTCGCCCTTTAACCATTGGTCTGAACTGCATTGACATATTTTAAATTCCAAGGGAACTCCCTTATATTTATTTTCATAGAAATCTTCCTCTTCACTTGTTGCTCCTGTTGTATCACTCGAGATGTGAATGACATGTTGACTGCTGTCAGTAGCACCACACAGGCCATCGCTGTCATATACATATAATGATTATTTCTGTTTAGGCGATTCCCTCAGATCATCGACGGCAATATCCGGTAAATTGTCAATGCTGGTAACTGTGTCTTCAATTAGTTTTTTCTAAGCATCTTGAACAAAATTACAATTCCTTTTCCAAAAATAATACAGGTTTCTGTGATTCACTAAAGAATTTTTTAGCTTTAAAGATTTTGCAAGCAAACCAAACGTTAAATCATTTTTAAAATATCCATTTTCAAAAGGATTAGAAACATTTTTACAAACTTTCAGCAGGTTTGTAACAAACTTTTGTACGTCAATTTTGTTTGAAAAAACTCCTTTCTCTAAAGGCTCATTCACACCAGAGGCAATGCGACAAACAAATATGTAGCGCCACACACCGTGCCAAGACAAAAAAACTACGTTATGTACGAACCATTCACATCAACTGCGATGGATCATAGAGAAAAACTAAACCTCTAGTGTATTAGTAACGAACTTGAACCTCCTCTCTCCCATATGTTTGACTTCCTAAATCGGAAAATATAAAAACACAACCATAATGCCAAAATAAATAAATAAAGTAAATAATAATTTCAAATAAATAACACATTTAAATAATTATATTAGTCAACTGCTGTCTAGTATTAACTAATTTAACTAAAAACTTCAGTAAAAATATAATTTGTATTATTATTTATTTTATTTATGTATGTCTTTTACATCTTGACGTAATCGGGTAACTGTAACTAAGACACCGGTGGTTGGACTCGATGCTGAAGTTGGCTTCTTATTCACATCCCACAAATGTAACACACATTGAAAAAGTACCTGGGGTATTTCGGGGGTTAAATCACTCTGGGTCACTTATTTCTAAGTTGATTCTCACAGAGGGGGGACCCCTCTACATCACCCATTTGTATTTATCCCGGCCCAAAACAGATTTCCATACAAAAACAGCAAAAAGCAATACAGTAATCCGGTAGGTCATCATTTGCAAAGACATTAACTCAGTAACAGTTTCTGCGCTCATCCAGTCTGCAGTAACGAGGTGTGAACTCAAAACATGTCATATAGTAAGAAAATAAAATGAAATAACCTCAAGTGTACTTTTATTTCACATATAAAGCATTAAAACAATGACCTTTTCAACACAAGTTCTTCTTCGGATTTGACCCACCCGCTAATCGCAAATTACAAGCCCAGTACTAATGGCGGGTTCCCTCTGGGGTAGAAGCAATATCCCTCTGACAAGCAAGAGTCGCCATCAGTATCAGGCTTGTAGATTGCGATTAGCGGGGAGGTCAAAGTTTTGATTTGGTCTCAGCCTAAGTTCAAGTCAAAGAGTTCTGAGTTTTCTTTCAATGAAATCTTTTCCTCACTTCGGTTTAATAATATTTTATGTGCACAGACTGTCTAGAAGAGCCACTGCGAGCTCCAGCTGTTCTTCTCCATGTTATTCTATAGATCTGATCTCCCATATAAAATACCTCATGTAAATACAAAGATTCAATGTGCATTTTACTATTGTATTGTCATGCTGCCTAGCGGTAATTAAGCAACAGTATCAATTTAGCAAAGGTTTAACACTTTACAGATTCATTTCTTTCATTTTAGGGTCAATTTTACAAACTTGTCCTCTCAGAGTGTTAGTGGATAATGGGGCCAGATAGCTTTAGATGTACCTTCATCCATCAGGGTGCTGCTTAATTGCAGTTGAGCCTGTGGACAAACACAGACGTTCATGAAAAATGGGACAACTAGCCATGAGCGGGACAAAAATAAGATTTGACTAAATTTGTGGGGACACTGGGACATGTTACAAAGAAAGAGGGCTGTCCTGGGAAAATTGGGAGGGTTGGTACTGTCACGAATTCTGAGGGTTCAGATTTCATATGTACTCTTTTTATTTGCTCAGCACACACTCTTATCTCAGGGGAGATGTTAGGAGGACAGAGATGGTATTACTCCTAGTGGGGTATTGTTCATGCACTGGACCCGCAATATATCCAGATGACTATTTTAGTACTCAAGAAATTCACAGACTCATGTATTTAAAGTTTTACGAATCAGAGTATGATTAGTACTCATTCCGTTTATTAATGGTTAAATATTGGATTGAGTAGTTTACAGTCTACATCAGATCCCCAGCTGATAGACGCTCTGGGCAGTCCAGTGTCTTAACAGATATCAACGTTAACACTTTAATACATTTATATGTATTTGCAAAGCCTGCGGGCAGGCCAAGAACACATCATCCAAAGCACCCAATGCTATATTTCAGCACATTCAACAAAATACTCTCTTAATTCTAAAACATACCGTGAATCCTTTATAGCAATGCATTCAATACATGTGAGATAAAATAATAATTGATTAATGCTTACCCTTTAATATAAATCAGAAAAGAATATAACTGTCTTCACCAGGCAAATGAAACTTGAGTTCAATCAGCTCAATTGTGTAGGTCTGCAGATAATGGACCACATTACCCTGTCTGGGATGAGTGTGGTACTCCATTGTAATTACTTAGGAGTTATATAGGTTTTTCGTCTCATTGGAATACATGGGATGCCTCAATTAAATCCAATCATTAATCTGTTGAGACAGTTCTTATCCTTTTTACAAATAATAGTTTTCAAAATATCCGGGCCAACTTTTCAGAATTAATTGGAGTCATGTACCAATAAATTCAAGACTTTATATTTGTCCAACTCCAAACCTATGATCTCATTCCTTGTTTTTCTCTGAGCCCCTCCTTTATCTGAAAAGTCAAGTGAACCAAGGTTCCCCTGATCCTGGTTTATAATATAATATAAAAACACTACTGTTATATGTGCATGCAAACACTATTTTTTATGTGTTATATAGGAGAGATGTTATTAATATGTGACATCATCTCTAATTGATTATATTTTGCTAAATTAAAGGTATGTGTTTCTTTTAACCTCATATTGTGTTTCAGTATGTTTTTAATGAGTCAGTTTTGATTCTATATACTCATGTCTAACAGAGTATTTGACAAAAGATTGCCTCATACAATATTCAAGTCAATTAGTTTCACTAAGTTTAAGTGGTAATAATTTTCATTACAATTATTTATCCCTTAAAAGATGCACTAACCAGACTCTGACCTGTACCTGGCTCTGAGAATATGCTATTGCAAGCAGTTTCCACAGTCTCTTGTTTTTTCAAGGCCAAAGTCTGTGCAAACACTTTTTTAGATATATGACCTATCAATGTCTGTTATGCCATAATGTTTGCATATTATTTCAAGATATATTCTTATCTGTGCTAAACCACTAATTCCATAAACCTTAAATTCCAGATCTATAAGACTTGCAGCTTTGCTAGAGTGGAATGTAAGAAGACCCCTCCTTTCTCTACAGCCCGTACATCTTGATAAGGAGAGAGGCCCCTTTTTCTCAATGCTAGGCAGCAGTTTTAAAGAACCACATTATAATGACTCCATCTACCATCATTAGACAATAGTATAGTGGATTAACAACAAGGTACATTATAGTATATTATTACAAACTAACACAAAAACATAGCATAATAACTTTTATATTCTGTAATTCAATGGATATTATAATGTCTAAAGGACTTTTTTATTTAATAGAAGGAGAAAGAAACTGAACCAATTCCCCAATTAATTAAATTGAATACTGCTCCGGCTTTTAATCTTTTTATCACTACAGTAAAGTCATGAACAAGCAATAACACTCGTCAGTTTAAATAATATGTTTTCTTATTCTTATTATTATCTAATTATTTGTTATACCAAATACTTAAAACATATTATTAATCCTATGAAATCAAATAGGTATTTTTAGTTTCAAATATCATTCTGTATAGAAAAGATTCATCATTTATTTTATTAATTTGCAACACCTTTGTGTCTAATTTCTATTTTTTGACCATTATAAACTTAAGACCTTGGCTGCTAAGTTTTAACCCTTTCCGGTCCTATGTCAGACCCTGTCCGACATCATCAAAAAAACGGGTTTCTAGTCGTTTTTTCTCCGGAAAAAATGCAGAGAAAACCATTCACGGGCGAGTTGGAGGCGACAGGAGACAAGCCCGTAAAAAAGAGCGTATCTCATGAATAGTCATACTTGCCCTGGCATCGAATACACTTGACCATAAAGAAACAAGCTGACTGTGACTGCATCGCTCAAGAGAATATCACAGACATTTGCAGATCTTTTTCAGATGTTATAGTAATAAAAAAATAATGACTGGGATCGCATTATTGAGGCGTTTGGTGATAAAAAGCGAGTGATCAGAAGATGATTGATCAGTATGTACGACTATTATTATTATTATTTATTTCTTTTGAGCGAAAGGGTGGGGGGCGGGGCTGGAGATGCCTAGTGGTGCTTTGTTGATATGCAGGGCCTTTTAAACCCGTTTGACTGTGGAAAAAAAATACTTTTTTTAAACAGCGTCTAAAATTAACTGCGTGTGTGAAAATAAATTGGACTTGGCGCGGCATTTTAACTTTGCGGTCCATTTATTAATTGCGTCAGTCGCACGCAAGGTCTAATTAATTTTTTCACGCGGCGCAGTTAACAGGCCCCAGGCTACTGTTTAAAAGTATTTTTTCACAGTCAACGGGTTTAAATGGCCCTGCATATCAACAAAGCACTCACTAGGCTTCTCCACCGCCACACCCTTTCGCTTTGCTATAGCTGCCCACCCATGTAAGAAATAAATAAATAATAATAATAATAGTCATTGCTCCCGATCATCATCTCGGATCACTGCTTTATCACCAAACTCCTCAGTAATGCGATCCAAGTCATGATATTTTATTACTATAACATCTCAAAAAAAAGCTCTGCAAATGTCCTGTTTTCTGTGCGCTGATTCAGTCAACCAACTGGTTTACTTCAGACCGCCCGTTATCTGATACCATGTATGACTATCCATGATACTTTTTTTTTTTTTTTTTTTTTGACTTGTCTAAAACCTGTCGCCCCCCACTCGGCAATTGAATGGTTTTCTCGGCTTTTTTTTCCAGCAAAACGACTAGACACCCGTTTATTCGCGTTACTATAATGATGTCGACCCAGTCCGGACAAAGGACCTGGTGAGGAATAATTGCAATGTCGGACCCAGTCCGACAATGGACCGCAAAGGGTTAATAAATGGACTGCAAAGGGTTAATGTTGATTTATATGTTGCAAAGAATCCTTTCTAATCTACATAATAAACATAAATTTATAGGTGGGATTAACGTCCACTTTTTTAGCCGAAATTGTGCATTTTTATCAAGCCTCATGCTTTCTAAAGATAAGACATACTAGCAGTAAATCGTTTATTCCATATTTTCTTAAAGACTCAAGTTTACTAAATACTTAATTTCCTGTCAAAAACAACGAGTAGACTGACCTATTTCATGGAACAAGGGAGCCATCTACTGGCGGTACAAGGATACACTCTCTTTATCCTTCTTTCAAAAAACATCTAACCCTTTATTTTTTATATCAAAGTACATTCCATATTTGAAATCAACTAGTACATGTCCAGCATATCCCCACGTTCCCAGCAGGATTCAACTTCTGTGCCAGGTTCAGCTGTAGTTGGTTCCATAACAAGTCCCTTGATCCAAAGTTTCTCCATCACAGGTGTGGATTTCCATGGTCTTATTTCATACCTACAAGATACTTGGGCACGTGTAGCTGTACATATAATTTCTATATATTTCCTTTTTCATCCAGAATACTAAAGGAGGCCAAAACTCACTGTTATTCATATTTTCGGGCATCCAATTACTGTTCTGCTCCACATCATCAGTTAGCAGACTTAACACAACTGAATCTGAATCAGTTGATGAACCGTGAACTGTAGCTTATTATTATTATTATTATTTATTTCTTAGCAGACGCCCTTATCCAGGGCGACTTACAATTGTTACAAGATATTACATTATACATTATTTCACATTATACAGATATCACATTATTTTTACATACAATTACCCATTTATACAGTTGGGTTTTTACTGGAGCAATCTAGGTAAAGTACCTTGCTCAAGGGTACAACAGCAGTGTCCCCCACTGGGGATTGAACCCACAACCCTCCGGTCAAGAGTCCAGAGCCCTAACCACTACTCCACACTGCTGCCCTTAGCAGATGCTTACTGAGATCCTCCATGCAAAGGGGTCCAATGTTTTACTGAACAGACTAACTGGTTCAGTGTCACCTGCGACAGTACAGTAGCATTACTACTACCAGTACTGCTACTAATAATACAATACAATAATACAATACAATACTATTCTACTACTAATACTACAATACTATTCTACTACTAATAATACAATACTATTCTACTACTAATAATACAATACTATTCTACTAATAATAATACAATACTATTCTACTAATAATTATACAATACTATTCTACTAATACAATACTATTCTGATAATAATAATACAATACTATTCTAATAATAATAACTTGAATTTCTTGGAATATTGTATTTTCTATTGCAACACTTGTAAGTCACCTTGGATGAAGGTGTCAGCTAAATTTAATAAATAATAATAATAAACACAAATGTCTTCTCAGTTGATGACAATTAGTAATGTGTTATAATTCAATCTAATTCTGGATCTTAAGTCATATAGTTTCATATGGTCCTATAGATATAGTCATATGTTTTGAGTTCAAACCTCGTTACTGCATACTGGATGAGCGCGGAAACTCTTACTGAGTTACAGTCTTTGCAAATGATGACGTCCCGGATTATTGTATGATTTCTGCTGTTTTTGTATCAAAATCCTTTTTGGGTCGGTATAAATACATATGGGTGATGTAGAGGGGTTTCCCCTCTGTGAGAATCAACTTTGAAATATGTGGCCCAGAGTGATTTAACCCCCGAAATACCCCAGTTACTTATTCAATTTGTGTTATATTTGCGGGATGCGAAGAAGCTGGAGTGCGAATAAGAAGCTGGAGTGCGAATAAGAAGCTGGAATGCGAATAAGAAGCTGGAATGCGAATAAGAAGCTGGAGTGCGAATAAGAAGCTGGAATGCGAATAAGAAGGTGGAGTGGGAATAAGAAGCTGGAATGCGAATAAGAAGGTGGAGTGCGAATAAGAAGCTGGAGTGCGAATAAAGCTGGAGTCTGAATAGAAAATTGAGTAGAATAGAAAGGTGGAGTAGGAATAAAGCTGGAATGGGCATAAGCACAGAATCTGAATAAAGCTGGGTCTGCGAGATAATGCTGGTCTGCGAATAAAGCTGGAATGCGAATAAAGCTGGAATACGAATAAGAAGCTGGAATGCGAATAGAAAGGTGGGTCACGAATAAGAAGGTGGAGTGGGAATAGAAGCTGGAATGCGAATAAGCTGGAAAGCTGGAATCACGAATAAAGCTGGATGCGAATAAAGCTAAGAAGTGGAGTGCGAATAAGAAGCTGGAATGACGAATAAAGCTTCGTCACGAATAAAGCTGGAATGCGAATAAGCTGGAGTGCGAATAAAGCTGGAATCTGAATAAACTGGAATAAAGAAGCTGGGAATAAAGCTGGAATGCGAATAAAGCTGATCTGAATAAGCTGGAATCTACGAATAAAGAAGCTGGAATGCGAATAAGAAGGAGTGGGAATAAGAAGCTGGAGTGCCAATAAGAAGCTGGAAATGAATAAAGCTGGAAATAAGAAGCTGGACTGGATAAGAAGCTGGAAAAGAATAAGTCTGGAATCACGAATAAGAAGCTGGAATGCGAACAAGAAGGTGGAACGCTTAATAAGAAGCTGGAAAGAATAAGAAGCTGGAATCTTTGAATAGAAGCTGGAGTGCGAATAAGAAGCTGGAATGCGAAAGAAGCTGAATAAGAATAAGAAGCTGGAATGCGAATAAGAAGCTGGAATGCGAATAAGAAGCTGGAATGCCAATAAGAAGGTGGAACTTAATAAGAAGGTGGAATCTAAAGAAGCTGGAAGAATAAGCTGGAGTGCGAATAAGAAGCTGGAATCGCCGAATAGAAGGTGGTGGGAATAAGAATGGAAATGTGAATAAGAAGGTGGACGAATAGAAGCTGGAGTGCGAATAAGAAGCTGGAATGCGAATAAGAAGGTGGAGTGGGAATAAGAACTGGAATAAGAAGCTGGAGTCTGAATAAGAAGCTGGAGTGCGAATAAGAAGCTGGAATAATAAGAAGGTGTGGAGGGAATAAGAAGCTGGAATGCTAATAAGAAGCTGGAGTGGAATAAGAAGCTGGAATGCTAACAAGAAGTTGGAGTGCGAATAAAAGCTGGAATGCTAATAAGAAGGTGGAATAGAATAAGAAGCTGGAATCTTAATAAGAAGCTGGAGTGGGAATAAGAAGCTGGAATGCTAAGAAGCTCACGATAATAAGAAGCTGGAATGCGAATAAGAAGGTGGAAACTAATAAGAAGGTGGAATGCTAATAGAACTGGAAAACAAGAAACTGGAATGCGAATAAGAAGCTGGAGTTTAATAAGAAGCTGGAATGAATAAGAAGGTGGAGGGAATAAGAAGCGGGAATGCGAAATAAGAAGGTGGACGAATAAGAAGCTGGAGTAATAATAAGCTGGAAACCAATAAGAAGGTGGAGGAATAAGAATAAGTGGGAACAAGAAACGGAACGAATAAGAAGCTGGAAAACGCTTAAAATTGGCCTGATGAATAAGAAGCTGGAGTTTTACCAAGAAGCTGGAATAACAAAAGAAGGTGGGAATCGCGAATAAAAGAAGGAGTCCAGAATAAAGTTGGTGAATAAGAAAATGAAATAAGAAAGGTGAACGTAGAATAAGCTGGAACGCGAATACGAATAAGAACAAGAAGTGGAAACTTGAATAAGAAGGCGCTGGAATCAAGAAGTTGAACGAAATTAATAAAAAGCTGGAATCAGTCAGAATAAGAAAGGTGGAGTTTAATAAGAAGGTGGAGCGAATAAAGCTGGAATCACGAATAGTCGCTGGCTAATCACGAATAAAGCTGGAACGCGAATAAAGCCTGATGCCCCACCTGGAGTCGACGAATAAAGCTGGATGCGCGAATAAGAAGTCGGGATGTTTAATAAAGCTGATGCGAAATGCGAATAAGAAGCTGGAGTGCGAATAAGAAGCTGGAATGCGAATAAGAAGCTGGAGTGCGAATAAGAAGCTGGAATGCGAATAAGAAGGTGGAATGCGAATAAGAAGCTGGAATGCGAATAAGAAGCTGGAGTGCGAATAAGAAGCTGGAATGCAAATAAGAAGCTGGAGGCGAATAAGAAGGTGGAATGCTAATAAGAAGCTGGAATGCGAAGAAGCTGGAAACGCGAATAAGAAGCTGGAATGCGAATAAGAAGCTGGAATGCGAATAAGAAGCTGGAATGCGAATAAGAAGGTGGAATGCGAATAAGAAGCTGGAGTGGGAATAAGAAGCTGGAATGCAAATAAGAAGCTGGAGTGCGAATAAGAAGGTGGAATGCGAATAAGAAGCTGGAATGCGAATAAGAAGCTGGAGTGCGAATAAGAAGCTGGAATGCGAATAAGAAGGTGGAGTGGGAATAAGAAGCTGGAATGCGAATAAGAAGGTGGAGTGCGAATAAGAAGCTGGAGTGCGAATAAGAAGCTGGAATGCGAATAAGAAGGTGGAGTGGGAATAAGAAGCTGGAATGGGAATAAGAAGCTGGAGTGCGAATAAGAAGCTGGAATGCGAATAAGAAGGTGGAATGAATAAGAAGCTGGAATGCGAATAAGAAGCTGGAATGCGAATAAGAAGCTGGAATGCGAATAAGAAGGTGGAATGCGAATAAGAAGGTGGAATGCGAATAAGAAGCTGGAGTGGGAACAAGAATGGAATGGGAATAAGAAGTTGGAGTGCTACAAGAAGCTGGAATGCTGAATAAGAAGGTGGAATGCTAATAAGAAGGTGGAATGCGAATAAGAAGCTGGAATGCTTAATAAGAAGCTGGAATGCTTAATAAGAAGCTGGAATGCTAATAAGAAGGTGGAGGGAACAAGAAGTTGGAATGCGAATAAGAAGGTGGAGATTAATAAGAAGCTGGAGTGAATAATAAGAAGCTGGAATGCGAATAAGAAGGTGGAGGGAATAAGAAGCTGGAATGCTAATAAGAAGCTGAATGCTTAATAAGAAGTGGATGCTAAGAAGAACTGGAGTGCGAATAAGAAGCTGGAAATGCGAATAAGAAGGTGGAAACGAATAAGAAGTGGAGTGCGAATAAAAGTTGGAATACACAAGAAGTTGGAGTGCTTAATAAGAAGCTGGAGTGCTTAGTCGAGAAGTTGGAATCTAATAAGAAGATGGTCTTAATAAGAAGCTGGAGTGAACAATAAGCTGGAACGCGAATAAGAAGGTGGAGTGGGAATAAGAAGTGGATGCGGAAAGAAGCTGGAAACTTAATAAGAAGCTGGAATATAATAAAAAGCTGGAATGCTAATAAGAAGCTGGATATTTAATAAGAAGCTGGAAATTTAATAAGAAGCTGGAGCGAATCGCCAGCTGGAAACTAATAAGAAGGTGGGTGGAACAAGAAGCTGGAATTTAATAAGAAGCTGGAATGCGAACAAAGTTGGAGTGCGAATAAGAAGCTGGAGTCGGGATGCACTGGTCGGTTTAACGGCAGCTCTCTCGAACGCCAATACTGATGCTTAACGCAACAGTCAGATGTCCATTTAACAAATAGTCGTACTGAACAATACTGGAAACGCTGAATCGCCAGTCGAACGCCCAATAGGCCGATGAATCACAGTCGATGCTGAATACAGTCGGAACGCCAATAGCCTGATACGAACAATAAATGAAACTTAACAACAGTCAATTGAACGGGCCAGTCGAAACGCCAACAATAGCTCGAAACGCCATCACGTCAGATGCATCAGAATGATGGGGAAACGTTAGTCGAAACTAAGAAGTCGATGTTAATAAGAAGCCGGAACGGGAATAAGTTAGCTTCGAATGCGAATAAGCCTGGAAAATGCTAACAATAAGTTGGAATGCATCACAGAATGATAAGAAATGGAGTGCAAATAAGAAAGCTGAACAATAAGAAGCTGGAGTGCTAATAAGAAGCTGGAACGCTTAATAAGGTCGATGGCATAAGAAGCTGGAATGCGAATAAGAAGCTGGAATCACGACAAAGAAGGTGGAATCGCGAACAAGAAGCTGGAATGCGAATAAAGAATGAAGCTTGGTGCAATAAGCTGGAATGCTAATAAGAAGCTGGATGCGAATAAGAAGCTGGAGGCGAATAAAGCTTGGAATAATAAATAGCTGGAGGGGGAATAAGAAGCTGGAACGCTTAATAAGAAGCTGGAGCGAATAAGACAGGAATGGAAAATAATAAGAAGCTGGAATGCCAATGAAGAAGGTGGAATAGAATAAGAAGCTGGAATCACGAATAAGAAGCTGAGTTTAACAAGAAGCTGGAATGCAATAAGAAGAATGGGTGGGAATAAGAAGCTGGAATCAAAGTAATAAGAAGCTGCTTAATAAGAAGCTGGAGTGCGAATAAGAAGCTGATTGAATAAAGAATAGTGGCTGAATAAGAAGCCAACTTCAGCATTATACTTTGATCCCACGTTTATCAACAAGTAAGAGCAAAGGGATTCCATGAATTTTATTGGCTACACTTTGGGGTGCTGCTGTTCGTGGGGTACGGCATGCTCACTAAAATCGTTAGTGTTTTTGGAAAGAGGAGACAATAGCCTATCTAAGGATACTAGGGATGTGCATGACAAATATTTTGACTATCGATAATTCCACAGCTGTTGAGGTCAACTAATCGAATAGTTGCCCACCCCCCCGGCCTCCCATTCAAAATGAGATGTACATTAAATGCGAAATAATGCAATGTGACAATTATTTTAAAATACTTAGCTAACACAACAACTTTAACAACTTTGTTAAATAAATTGTTGTAAAAAAATACCTTCCTATTAGGAGACATACATGAGGAGGCTGTGTGGTCCAGTGGTTAAAGAAATGGGCTTTTCTTTGAACCAGGAGGTCCCCGGTTCAAATCCCACCTCAGCCACTGACTCACTGTGTGATCCTAAGCAAGTCACTTAACCTCCTTGTGCTCCGTCTTTCGGGTGAGACGTAGTTGTAAGTGACTCTGCAGCTGATGCATAGTTCACACACCCTAGTCTCTGTAAGTCGCCTTGGAGAAAGGCGTCTGATAAATAAATAAACAAAAAATAATAATACGGAAATGCTATAATAACAGCAGCAATAACATAAGCAAACCTGTCAACTCTCATGCATCTTGTGTGAGACTCTCGTATTTTGCAACCTTTTCCGTTAATTACAATTTCAAATGAACTATAAAGGTTGTGACAATTTAATAAAAAATAACGCTTGCATATAAAATATGGGCGTCTCCCGTATAATTTTTATTAAATTATTAATTTAATTTTCATTCAATAATAGTTTAGCAATGTGAGCTGCGAGGCAAATGCCTTAACATTAGCATCCTTGTGGCAATAATGTTTTCCGGTCATAACAGCGAAATACAAAATGCATTAGACTATCTAGCTAGCTAATTTATACAATCCACTTAACTAAACGATTTACTTTTTCCCGCTTTCAAACCACACACAACATATAGACTACCGGTCTACGTTAAATCAAATCGGAAACATACCTGTGCGTTCGAGTTCCAGTGAATAAAAAATAAATAGCCTCTATAGGCAACAGCTTGCTATGTATGTAGCTAGCTTAATAATATTAATAAATAAATGAATGAACAAAAAGAACTGAGTGGCATTAACGCACTAGCTTTCCATGGAAGCAAAAAATAAATAAAAAATCGGTATTCAGTGCAGTCCACGCATCTGTAGTAATTGCCACCCTCTCAGCCTTTGACGAGTTTCTGCAGACAGACGCTGCTGAATCCTCATGCATTTTTTCGAGTCGAGTCGTAACTGTTTTTCGTGCAGGGACTGTGTATTCAGGTTCCACAAATTTCATCAACTCCTGAAATCCCTCACCTTCAACAAAACTTATGGGAAGCATGTCCTTTGCCACCATATTAGCAATAAGGGCTGATGTTTTTCAGCACATACGTTGTCACACTGACGAGGCCTCACTGCTAAGGATGCAATGGCGGTTTGTTGCGGTCCTTTTTCCTTTTCTGTCGTTGCTAGCGTCGCAGAAGGGGGTTTGGATTTTAGGTGGGTTAACATACCAGTTGTAGATTTGTGGTAGTTTAATTGCACTGCACATATTTTACACTTAACAGTGTTTTCATTTACTTTCTCAGAGTATTTCCATGCAGAACTTTTCTGTGAGGAAGCCATCGTTAGCCGAGGTACGTTCTGGTTTAGCCAATCACAGACAAGAAATAACAAATCCCACCCTCCAGTCAATCTTCATTACCGCTACATAGAGAGCCAATCAGCAGTACAGGCTTTAAAATAAAATCAATATATATATATATATATATATATTTTTTTTTTTTTTTCAAACTTTCAAATGTTGGATGTCGATAGGTGCCATCGTTATCGAATCGATATTTAGCGAGCAGGCGCCTAAGGGTGTAAATGGGGCGAAACAAGCGGGTAATATATAGGGTACCGCTATGCTGCTGATACAGATTTGTTATTAATATTTTCATTTTTTAAAAAAGAAGGAGCGATTGTTTTTTAAAAAGTAGCAATATATTAATTGAGCAAGATGTGTAAGTGAGTGAAAACACACAGAAAAACGGACACGCTACTTTGTCAACTACATCGCAAATGAGGAACCGGGAATAAGTAACTGTGACAGGATGGCTGGGTGGACAGAGACTCGGACAGTAAAACTGCAGTTTAAGTGTTGCCGCGCATTTTTAATAAACACAAAATAAAAAGGTTTAACAAAAACAATCACGTACCGAAAAATGAAAAACAAAAGAACCCTCACATAAACAGTGCTATCACAGTGAGGTTTTTAAACAAACATTTCAGGAGCATGCGTCTCTCTCGCAGGCTCTCTCTCTCATGGAGCTGTGTAGCTCCCTTATATACCATGTGGCCAGGGTTGATTGAAAACTAATAATTCAATCAACACCTGGCTACATTCTGCACATGTATTTGGCAGGGATAGGAATTCACCCTATTCCTGTCAACCACCACCACCACAAACACATTCAGGGCTTCTGCCCTGCCACAGTAACCAACTTCCAGGGTGTGAAGACCTGCTTACTAGCTGGACCCATTAGAAAAATAACACCTGGATTCAAGACGCGGTGTAGCTGACAGCCGAGTGCAAATATCTATCTGGAAGCTGCTTTAAATGAAATGCTTCTGTGAGCACGTCCGTTTATTCTGTTAAGCACGGTAGTTTCGTTTGCTGCGCATGTATTGAAATTAGTGTTTTGTATTGCTTGTTGCTGCTTGTCGGTACATTGATTTAATTCAAATGTAAGCCTTTATCCTATAATTCGTGCCAAAATTAATAAAGAAATAAATAAATTAATTAATAAAGACATAAATAAATAAATAAAAATCGAAATCCATTACATTTATTTATTTATTTAGTTTTTTCATTTTGGCACAATCTTTTCACGCTAGTATTTCTCATTGAGCGTCAATCATACTGGAAGGGCTGGACTATCCGGTAAGTGAATCGATGATCTAGTAACTTTGCCTTGGGGGTTGTGCAGGGGCGTTGACCACAGCATGCTTGTAAGTTGCTTGAGCTGCGTACATTCGGTCCAATTGTTTTTTCCTTTATTAAAAGGAAATTAGAAAACGGGAAAACAACTGTTTTTTTGTTTGTTTTAGCTCTGTGATCAGAGAAATAAAAAAATTAAAAACACAGTCGTTTTCCGGTTTGATAGAATTAAATACAAACGCGATTTTTTTGCTTGTTTCACAGTCAAGTTGATCTGTGTAGGCTGTTAAGAATGTTCTTTATGTATTTATTTTTTATGCCCTGCATCCCACAGTGACCCACTAAAATATAAACTGATTTGTTGTTATACGCAGCAGTTGTAATTTGTTCACCCTAAAAACCTGGGGCTCGTTTGTATATTTAGGCACTCTACGATTTGACTGGGTAAAGATAACGTAGGGTTATTGGAGTTAACATAAAAAACAAACAAACAAAGGTAACCTTTTCACTTCTTCCTTCATTTAAATTGTTTTCTTTGTTAAGTTTTCATGGCATGTTGTTAATGCACGTCTATTTTTGTTTTTCGCTGTTCTACATTTTTTGAATGCAACTAACTGTTCATTTCAACTATTGTTTTAACACAACAGTACTCACACACGTTTCGTTATCATCACAACTGTTGCATGAAACCGGAGTGTACTAATCCTGCAACTCTTCACTTAAGCATTTGTATGTCAGCTGACAAGTGTCCAGCTGATATCCCATCATGCCTTTCTTCTTAAAGGCGTACAGCCGCTACACATGAACCCCCAATATCTCTCACAAGCACCTGGGTACATATTGTTACGATATGACAGCAAAAGGAATACGTTTTTTTTGGTTCATATGTATAGCTATTATGTACTGTATATCACCTTACAGTACAATAATACAACAAAAAATGCACTGAATGATAATACCCGAAAATAATCTTAATGTTTTTTTTAATAAAGTAGCGGCGCAAATAAATTCTTAGGCGGTGGATTGCGCCGATCGCCGGCTTATTTTGAAAACCCTGCAATCATTGTCGCCATTTTTACTTTGAAAATAATCTGGTTTTTTAGCAGTAATTTTAACTTTTTAGCCTCTCAAAGTGCTTAACACACAAAACCCGCCCCTTCATCTCTCTGATTTGGTTAAATGCTGTATCAAGACCTAACACAGCTGTCATGTGGTTACAAGATTTTTTTCACCCAAAAACACGCAACTGATCTAGTCTGCCACCCGATACGCATGCCAGCGTCAGTGACACACTGTCGCTGGAGGTGAAAAGCGCTCAGTGCCTACTGGCGCTGGTGTGTAACACCTGTAACATGTTAAACCAGCGCCAGTGTGTAAACACCTGTAACATGTTAAACCAGCGCTCAGTGTGTAACACCTGTAACATGTTAAACCAGCACTCAGTGTGTAACACCTGTAACATGTTAAACCAGCGCCAGTGTGTAACACCTGTAACATGTTAAACCAGCGCCAGTGTGTGTAACACCTGTAACATGTTAAACCAGCGCCAGTGTGTAACACCTGTAACATGTTAAACCAGCGCCAGTGTGTAACACCTGTAACATGTTAAACCAGCCAGTGTGTAACACCTGTAACATGTTAAACCAGCGCTCAGTGTGTAACACCTGTAACATGTTAAAACCAGTGTGTAACACCTGTAACATGTTAAACCAGCGCCAGTGTGTAACACCTGTAACATGTTAAACCAGCGCCAGTGTGTAACACCTGTAACATGTTAAACCAGCTCTCAGTGTGTAACACCTGTAACATGTTAAACCAGCCGGTGTGTAACACCTGTAACATGTTAAACCAGCGCCGGTGTGTAACACCTGTAACATGTTAAACCAGCGCCGTGTAACAAATAACACCTGTAACATGTTAAACCAGCGCGGTGTGTAACACCTGTAACATGTTAAACCAGCGCCGGTGTGTAACATCTGTAACATGTTAAACCAGCGCCGTGTAACACCTGTAACATGTTAAACCAGCGCCAGTGTGTAACACCTGTAACATGTTAAACCAGCGCTGTGTGTAACACCTGTAACATGTTAAACCAGCGCTCAGTGTGTAACACCTGTAACATGTTACACCAGCGCCAGTGTGTAACACCTGTAACATGTTAAACCAGCGCCAGTGCCGCACCGCGGACCAGCAGCCAACTGCGAGCTAGCAAGCCAATATAGAAAGTGTCACATGACAAGTGTTCGTGTGGTGTTTTAGATTGCTGAAATCATCTTTAGAAACTTTATTTTTATTTTTGATGGCTCACATTGTAAGTGATATTCTGGAAGACGAGACTCCCTTTTCAAAGCGCGTAGAAACAACCAATCAGCAGCGACAGTGCATCCCAGCAGCTTTTGTAGAAATTCTCTTTTTATATTTATTTTCTGTTAACATTAGTTTATGGATAATCTTGTTTGCTTTTAAACCAATTAAATTGTTACAAAAAAGACTGTTCTATAGTCCGTTCATTTTAATTCCGTACATGGTCTTGTTGTACTAGTGCTAAAATATACACTCCCTTTTTTCTTTATATATTTACCCGAAACCTCGCTTAATATAATTTTAGGAAATGACATGTCAGCACTGTGCTTGCATCCAGAGTGCGTCTGCCGATGAAAATAAAAATACAGCTAAAAACAAAACAGTATTCGGTTCAACAGAGACCGTGAGTAACTTAAACACAAATAAGCTAAGTGCTCCGAGTCTGTCTGTACAGTTTGAAACTTGAATGTGCCGCCCCTGCTAGCTATGGGACGCTCAGCCAATAGGCAGGGACAGGACGTTGAAAAGAATTGTGGGAAATGTCGTTTTAAGACCTTGAAATATACCTTTGCTTCTATGCCTGATCCCACATTTCCAACAATTCTTTTCAACGCTGCATTCCTTCATACTGAAGTTAACAATGATAGAAACCCACACACCTAGCATTGCTTATACTTGTATTGCACCCATTTGCACCAATTACTGCACAACCAAGAAGCAACCAATTACCCTATCAGCAATAAGACACGTACTGCAAATATATTGTCAAAAACAAAGGAGATACGTTTTTATGGTTTCTGTAGTACTTTATAATGTCCCCCAGAGTGTTATGAAAAAAGGACACCAATTTCAAGATGCTACTGTACAAAATCGATTTTTAGTGTTATAGTTCTCAGGATAGTTGTTTCCATGTTTCTTGGTGCTTTGATATGTATTTGGGTATTGGTAAGAGCATTGAGATGAGCTAAGACTTAATATATACAAGCTGAGTTATCTCCATTTTTGGAAGACTTGGGTTTTTCCAGTTTTTAACTATAACACATACATTGATATAAAACATGTTGTAGTATTCTTAAGATTAATAGCACAGGTAGGAAGCAATCAGAACTGACTTCTGTGACCCTGGAAATCGGGATCCTAGAATTGCAGGGAAACGTTGGAAATTGTTCATCCAGAGAACAGGACCTGAACAAAGAATCTGCAGTGTGTTTACATTTAAGACATTGTCTGACAGGCCTGGTTTGAATGTGACGATTTTATCTCTAGTGTTTTGAATGCCCCGTAGAATCCTGTGCTGTATTAGTTTGAATGAAGAGAGGTTGGTAGTATTCAGTTCAGTATTAGTTTGAATGAAGAGAGGTTGGTAGTATTCAGTTCAGTATTAGTTTGAATGAAGAGAGGTTGGTAGTATTCAGTTCTGTAATAGTTTGAATGAAGAGAGGTTGGTAGTATTCAGTTCTGTATTAGTTTGAATGAAGAGAGGTTGGTAGTATTCAGTTCTGTATTAGTTTGAATGAAGAGAGGTTGGTAGTATTCAGTTCTGTATTAGTTTGAATGCAGAGAGGTTGGTAGTATTCAGTTCTGTATTAGTTTGAATGCAGAGAGGTTGATAGTATTCAGTTCTGATTAGTTTGAATGAAGAGAGGTTGGTAGTATTCAGTTCTGTATTAGTTTGAATGAAGAGGGGTTGGTAGTATTCAGTTCTGTATTAGTTTGAATGAAGAGGGGTTGGTAGTATTCAGTTCTGTATTAGTTTGAATGAAGAGAGGTTGGTAGTATTCAGTTCTGTATTAGTTTGAATGCAGAGAGGTTGGTAGTATTCAGTTCAGTATTAGTTTGAATGCAGAGAGGTTGGTAGTATTCAGTTCTGTATTAGTTTGAATGCAGAGAGGTTGGTAGTATTCAGTTCTGTATTAGTTTGAATGAAGAGAGGTTGGTAGTATTCAGTTCTGTATTAGTTTGAATGCAGAGGTTGGTAGTATTCAGTTCTGTATTAGTTTGAATGCAGAGAGGTTTGGTATTCAGTTCTGTATTAGTTTGAATGAGAGAGGTTGGTAGTATTCAGTTCTGTATTAGTTTGAATGAAGAGAGGTTGATAGTATTCAGTTCTGTATTAGTTTGAATGCAGAGAGGTTGATAGTATTCAGTTCTGTATTAGTTTGAATGCAGAGAGGTTGGTAGTATTCAGTTCTGTATTAGTTTGAATGCAGAGAGGTTGGTAGTATTCAGTTCTGTATTAGTTTGAATGAAGAGAGGTTGGTAGTATTCAGTTCTGTATTAGTTTGAATGCAGAGAGGTTGGTAGTATTCAGTTCTGTATTAGTTTGAATGAAGAGAGGTTGGTAGTATTCAGTTCTGTATTAGTTTGAATGCAGAGAGGTTGGTAGTATTCAGTTCTGTATTAGTTTGAATGAAGAGAGGTTGGTAGTATTCAGTTCTGTATTAGTTTGAATGCAGAGAGGTTGGTAGTATTCAGTTCTGTATTAGTTTGAATGCAGAGAGGTTGGTAGTATTCAGTTCTGTATTAGTTTGAATGGAGAGAGGTTGGTAGTATTCAGTTCTGTATTAGTTTGAATGAAGAGAGGTTGATAGTATTCAGTTCTGTATTAGTTTGAATGCAGAGAGGTTGATAGTATTCAGTTCTGTATTAGTTTGAATGGAGAGAGGTTGATAGTATTCAGTTCTGTATTAGTTTGAATGAAGAGAGGTTGGTAGTATTCAGTTCTGTATTAATCTGAATGAAGAGAGGTTGGTAGTATTCAGTTCTGTATTAGTTTGAATGAAGAGAGGTTGGTAGTATTCAGTTCTGTATTAGTTTGAATGAAGAGAGGTTGATAGTATTCAGTTCTGTATTAGTTTGAATGAAGAGAGGTTGGTAGTATTCAGTTCTGTATTAATCTGAATGAAGAGAGGTTGGTAGTATTCAGTTCTGTATTAGTTTGAATGAAGAGAGGTTGGTAGTATTCAGTTCTGTATTAGTTTGAATGCAGAGAGGTTGATAGTATTCAGCTCTGTATTAGTTTGAATGAAGAGAGGTTGGTAGTATTCAGTTCTGTATTAGTTTGAATGAAGAGAGGTTGGTAGTATTCAGTTCTGTATTAGTTTGAATGAATTCCTTTGGGAAGTTATATTTTAATTGGACTGTATCAGCTTAACAAAGTGCCATTATGAGAGATCTCTTGTAATGTGTTGATCTCAACCCTTCTCCACTGTGTGTTATGGGAGATGTCTTGTAATGTGTTGAACTCAACCCTTCTGCACTGTGTGTTATGGGAGATGTCTTGTAATGTGTTGATCTCAACCCTTCTCCACTGTGTGCTGGAGATCCCTTTCTTCTCCAGATTTAAATAGTCATTAACAGAGTGGAGTTAGTGAGCTCACCAAGTCCTAACATCTTGGAAATTGTGCCAGACATTCATTGCTTATTTAAAATGCTTAAATGTTTTGTCGCAGTTAACACTTGTGAATAGCAAGCTTTCTTTTCTAAATAGTCCCATGCGAGTCCAAGCATTTTTGGAGATCCAGTATTGCATCAGCTATATCCTGGCAGCCAAGTACTATTTCTCAAGACCTTACAATATGTAACACGTTAATATAGAAAAATAGCCCAGGAGTAAAGAATACGTTGTGTAGGCCTTACTTTATCCCAGTGAATTAAGTACAAAACAAAGGATGCCAAAGAGCAGCTCAAGTTACACATTGTTTTGTTTATTCCTGAAATAAATCGTACATAAAGTTGACACCGGGTCATTCCATGCCAACTCAACCAGTGCCGTAGCCCGTCCGTCTCAGATTTTCCTAGAAAATTCACCTGGGGGTTTTCTGACATGCGGAGTTCAGAAATGATAGCCATTATTTTTTAAATGTAGCACCTCGTTCTACTCGTAATGAATAGGGCTTTTCAGAAAGAAATACCAGGAGCACCTTACTCACTTCTGGCAAGTTGCCAGGCGAGGGGTAAGTGACAAGTTTTATTCAAACTTCAGCCTAACCCTTTACCCTGTAGGGGATGCGGGTCCTAAGATGTTAGTATTGCTGTAAGAACCTTAGCAACCACTCTTCCAAACTCTGAAAAAACTTTTGGTTTCAAGTTCCTCCACTGGTCGTTAACCCCCTGAAATTAGAATTTTTGTATTTGTACCAAGTTTAGGCTGTAATAACTTGCGCGGGGGGGGACTCCAAAAAATCACCCATTCTCATGCTAGCCAGTCAGTCAATTTCAGGCACAACTGAAAGTCTTTGGTTTAGGAGGTCTTCGTTGACAGAGACAGGTGTATTTAAACAGTGCTGTAAACAGGGAAGATTATATATATATAAGAAAAAACGTGAATTTAGTTTTTAAAACCCAACTAAGTAAGGTTTTGGTAGTTTCAAATGTATCATCGTAACAAAGACGTCCCAAGTCCCATGCAAGTTCATAACCCCTCAGCTCCTAGCTAGTGCCAGTGGAAGCACATACTGTTACTTATTCCTCTAGATCAGTGGTTTTCAAACTTTTTAGGCCCCGTACCCCTTTCCAAAAAATCTAGTCTACCGCGTACCCCCATCTGAGAGAGGGTCATAACATACCTATGAAAACAGAAAAAAATGGTATTTTCTAATTACTAGGCTTAAGTACTTAATGATGTGAACTGAAAATATATAATGCTTACCTACCAATGTGATGGATGTGCCTGCTTTTTATCACAGATTTCAGTAAAACTGCACCCTGATTAGTAAACAATGCAGCCCATACACAATGGTATGTTATTCTGTATTTTAAAATGAACGAATAGGACTTCAAGTTACAAAAAAATATAAGCGTGTCATTGAAAAAAAAATAAACAAGCCTCAATTTGCTGGCTCAGAAGACACACAGGGAAGGAGGAGGGGCTACAGTTCAGCCAATTACTGTTCATGGAAAACTGCTGTTAAACCAATAAAATTAAATTAAATTAAAACTAAAAATGCCATGTAAAGTTATTTCACAATCCAGACCAATAAGTATGGCCAAACAAGTCCAAAAACAGGTTATGATTTTGAAAAACAAAACCTAGGGTTCTAATTTGAAAGCAAAATCAGAAAGCAATTCTCAACAAAAGTCGCGCATTATTTCCAACAAATGCATAAGTGTAGAGAAAAAACAGACGGGGCATTCTGCATAAAAACTATTTAAAATTTACAAATACAGGCTTTTTTTAAAAAAATCAGGTAGCATGTGGAACTGTGTGAATATTGAATAACACATTCAATATGTGTGTGTTTCTTATTTATTTAACTCAAATGTTATCGTTTAACACTTGAGCTGGACATTTTAAATGCTATGTGTGTCTTGTGCAGTATCGAATCCAGACAGAATAAGCACATTGTTTTGAAGTGAATATTTCCAAAAGCTAAATTTGATGAAAATAGAAAGGTGACATTTATATCATGCAGTCAAAAATGACTTTTAGCAAAATGCTTCCATGTTAGTGTTTAGTGCAGTCATCTGTTCATGTGAATCAGCTGCCAGACAGCTTGTTGATGGGCACTCGCTGTATGATATGAACACACTCAATAGGTCTGGAGTAGGGAATCCAATCGCAGACACTCCCCATCCCAGACACTTCCCAATCGCAGGAATAGGGATTGATTTTTTTATTTTTAATCCTGCGATTCCGTTTTTGTAATAATACTGTGCTTTTTCTTTTATTAGCCTAATAATTAGCGGTGTACATGCGTAGGCTAATGCAATCACTCCACAAAGGAGTTCAACGAATTAGTCATAGTGAAAAAACACAAAAAGCATTGCAAGTAAAGGTAACACAGTCGTGTCACTCCAGCTCCATCTTCAGCGTAGTGATTTCACTGCCTGCTCAACTCAGCAATACTGTTATTTCAAAACATAAACTTAGATAAAACACAGACCTGATTAAACTACACACACTGAACATTTAAACTCCAGAAAGTAAACGTACCCAGTAAAAACCACACATTTTTAAAAGAAGCAACATCATACAATGATTTTTTTTTTCTTTCTAGCCTACAGACTGCAGTCCCACCGCCCTGCTGTTTAAATATGTAATTTATCCATGTGCGCTCAACGCTCACTCACTGTCAGCAGCCGGTTGGGTGTTCATACTTAACCTCGCCTAACAGAAAGGAAACGATCACCAGCATGGCTGTGCTTTTATTTGAAAGGAGATTCAACATTGTTAATCCAATTGCTAAGTCGCAAAGTACTACAATGTGGTTTAAAAAAAAAGTAAAAAATCTGTTGTCTTCCATTCCAGGATTTTTCTCGCGTCCCCCCTGAGGAGCGCTCGAGTAACCCCAGGGGTACGCGTACCCCAGTTTGAAAACCGCTGCAGTAGATCAAAAACAAAAGCTCTGAAAAAAAACGATTTACATAAAATTCGAAAATCGCTAAAAATAAGCACCGAAAAATACAATTAATAAAACCCGAAAAACAGAAGCCCTAGTTATAGTAATAAAATAATTATTGAGGAGCGTATTTGTTGCACACCCTTGCTGTGTAAGGCCTGCGAACGAGGCGAGCTGATCTGTCACATACACTGTCAACTTGACCAGAGGTAGCTAACTGAAACATATTGTAACGGACACTTACACTGTCAACTTGACCAGAGGTAGCTAACTGAAACATATTGTAACGGACACTTACACTGTCAACTTGACCAGAGGCAGCTAACTGAAACATATTGTAACCAGCACATACACTGTCAACTTGACCAGAGGTAGCTAACTGAAACATATTGTAACGGACACTTACACTGTCAACTTGACCAGAGGTAGCTAACTGAAACGTATTGTAATGGACACTTACACTGTCAACTTGACCAGAGGTAGCTAACTGAAACGTATTGTAACGGACACTTACACTGTCAACTTGACCAGAGGTAGCTAACTGAAACATATTGTAACCAGCACATACACTGTCAACTTGACCAGAGGTAGCTAACTGAAACATATTGTAACGGACACTTACACTGTCAACTTGACCAGAGGTAGCTAACTGAAACATATTGTAACCGGCACATACACTGTCAACTTGACCAGAGGTAGCTAACTGAAACATATTGTAACCGGCACAGACACTGTCAACTTGACCAGAGGTAGCTAACTGAAACATATTGTAACGGACACTTACACTGTCAACTTGACCAGAGGTAGCTAACTGAAACGTATTGTAACTAGCACAGACACTGTCAACTTGACCAGAGGTAGCTAACTGAAACATATTGTAACGGACACTTACACTGTCAACTTGACCAGAGGCAGCTAACTGAAACGTATTGTAACGGACACTTACACTGTCATCTAGACCAGAGGTAGCTAACTGAAACATATTGTAACCGGCACATACACTGTCAACTTGACCAGAGGTAGCTAACTGAAACATATTGTAACCAGCACATACACTGTCAACTTGACCAGAGGTAGCTAACTGAAACATATTGTAACGGACACTTACACTGTCAACTTGACCAGAGGTAGCTAACTGAAACGTATTGTAACCGGCACAGACACTGTCAACTTGACCAGAGGTAGCTAACTGAAACGTATTGTAACGGACACTTACACTGTCAACTTGACCAGAGGTAGCTAACTGAAACGTATTGTAACCGGCACATACACTGTCAACTTGACCAGAGGTAGCTAACTGAAACATACTGTAACAGACACTTACACTGTCAACTTGACCAGAGGTAGCTAACTGAAACGTATTGTAACCGACACAGACACTGTCAACTTGACCAGAGGTAGCTAACTGAAACATACTGTAACGGACACTTACACTGTCAACTTGACCAGAGGTAGCTAACTGAAACGTATTGTAACGGACACTTACACTGTCAACTTGACCAGAGGTAGCTAACTGAAACGTATTGTAACGACACATACACCGTCAACTTGACCAGAGGTAGCTAACTGAAACGTATTGTAACGGACACATACACTGTCAACTTGACCAGAGGCAGCTAACTGAAACGTATTGTAACGGACACTTACACTGTCAACTTGACCAGAGGTAGCTAACTGAAACGTATTGTAACGGACACTTACACTGTCAACTTGACCAGAGGTAGCTAACTGAAACGTATTGTAACGGACACATACACTGTCAACTTGACCAGAGGCAGCTAACTGAAACGTATTGTAACGGACACTTACACTGTCAACTTGACCAGAGGTAGCTAACTGAAACGTATTGTAACGGACACTTACACTGTCAACTTGACCAGAGGTAGCTAACTGAAACGTATTGTAACCGACACATACACTGTCAACTTGACCAGAGGCAGCTAACTGAAACGTATTGTAACGGACACTTACACTGTCAACTTGACCAGAGGTAGCTAACTGAAACATATTGTAACCAGCACATACACTGTCAACTTGACCAGAGGTAGCTAACTGAAACGTATTGTAACGGGCACTTACACTGTCAACTTGACCAGAGGCAGCTAACTGAAACGTATTGTAACGGACACTTACACTGTCAACTTGACCAGAGGTAGCTAACTGAAACGTATTGTAACGGACACTTACACTGTCAACTTGACCAGAGGTAGCTAACTGAAACGTACTGTAACGGACACTTACACTGTCAACTTGACCAGAGGTAGCTAACTGAAACGTATTGTAACCGGCACGTCTGGACTGACTCGCCGTTGCCACCTGCTGACGAATGGAGTGCCGTGCCCGGAGCCTGCTTTCTACACTTATGTTAATGTGCAGCAGAGGACGCTGGGAGTGAGAAATATGTTAGAGGAAAGCTGTATTATTGTTGTGTTTTGTTATTAGTTCTTGTAAAGTTCCAGTATTGTTAAATGTATCACCCTGTGATTGTTATTACCCTTCCAGTGTTGTTTGTGTAATATGTGGATGTCACTGTGAGAGGTGGAGTGGTGCTCTGGGGTGGGGAACGGCTGTGTGTGTGTGTGTGTGTGTGTGTGTGTGTGTGTGTGTGTGTGTGTGTGTGTGTGTGTGTGTGTGTGTGTGTGTGTGTGTGTGTGTGTGTGTGTGTGTGTGTGTGTGTGTGTGTGTGTGTGTGTGTGGTGTGTGTGTGTGTGTGTGTGCATTGGATGGTGCTGACTCCTGTTAGCTACAATATTAATCAAAACTAAATAAAATTGACCTCCGATCCTTTATATTGTGTGGTTTTAGACGTTTTAAATTTTATCATTTACCTGTAGGAGCTCAACAAAAATATAACAGTTATTGCTGTTATAATACGTTGCAATAGAGACGTGACATTGAAAACAGCTCTTTAATTCACCGTTAGTTTTCTTTTCTTTAATATTATGAGTCAAAATCTAAATAAAACTTTTTATATTGTTGTGGTTTGAGACGTTTTAAATTCTTTATCATTTACATTCTAAGTAGGAGATCTACACTCAACAAAAATATAACAATTATTGCTGTTTAATAAAAGAGTGACATTATTGAAACACAGCTCTTTAATTCACCGTTAGTTTTCTTTCTTTTTAATTTCTCCCCACTGTCATAGGCAAACGTGAAACCTGCTTTATATCACAAATGATGCAAGTTGTAGCTTTTTTTTTGTTATAAGTAACTTTGCCCCAAATGATATGGTTTAAAAAAAAATAAATTAAAAAGAGACGAACATCACCCCACTGTACAGCGCGAAAGCGAGTTGTGCTTACAATTGAAAAAAGATGGAAATACTTTCACTTCTGGAAACGGTAATTCCCAGGGATACAAGAGCACAATATTCTGGAATTTTAAAGAGCAGTGTGACTGGTTATTAAACAATCTGCCTCAGAGATTTAAACGTTTGCGGTCTTTGATAGCATCGGTGGGATTTTTGAGATCTATTGCTCGAGACGAGTACTTGAGCATTACAGTTTCTGAGTACTTGAATCAAACGCCACTCTCCTCTACATACTGTACTCGTGTACATAAACCTCCCAAACATTGCCACACAAATAACACACAATCAAGTAATATATTAAGTAATTAATATAACGTTTGCCTTCTTGTGCAGTTAATTGTATATGGTGTTGTATTACTAAATAACGTAAAGTATTGAAATTCACGTATCCACACAACTTTACATTAAATTGTAAAGAGATGCCTGGCCTACCTGTTTGAAGTGTGTCTCAGTGTCCTTTACTTTAGTGCAGTCGTTCCAACATACAAATAAAAACTGTACTAAACATAAACGGCCGTTCGGTCCAAAAGCTTACAGAACAATTTCAAGTGAAAGAAGCCTTCCACCTATGGGAAGATTGGGGAATGGGGTCCACCAGTCTGTGGGAATCGCAGCTTTTTCTCCCTTTGAGAGTTTTGTATGAACAGCTTCAGCATGATTTTCTTTAAGTTTTTCCAGCCTCGCTGTTATTGTTTTATGGGTCGGCACAGTATTGGGATAATATTACATCGATTTCAAAACTGCAGCGTTCACGATTCACACACACTGTCCTCATAGGAGATAACGTGATCACGCCCTGTTCGGCCAAATCTATAGCAAATGTTGTTATGGATGTTTGCTTTTTATTGCCATCAGTAACTCCATCCACAATAATTCTGAATGTTTTCATTTCAAGCTGTGAAGCATTGAACTTGTGTTTTTGTAGTACGGCAATTTTGTTTGGCATAATAATTTACATACCACGGTTTTCTCGTCCGTTCCTCAAAATACTTCCAAACGTGGCTTCATTTGTTTAGAGATTTCATTTTAAATATAGAACAAACTCTGAAAAAACACTTGTCATTAACGTTATTTAACCCGCCATGGAATTGAAACCATACCACGCCTCCTGCAGGCATGAACACACACACACACACAGAGCACCAGTGAAGCGCCAGATCGACCGTGTGACAGCGATGGCGAGTGGTGACATCAGGCCAGATGCAGAAACAGAAAAACAAAGGCAGTGAAAAGATGCGTGGTGCGCTGTTTATTCAAAAACAATAATACAAAAATAAAATAAAAGGTTTAACCAAAAAACACTCAGAGAGCACAAAAGAAAAAGTGTAAATAAAACAAATCACAAACACTAAACCGAATAGGTCAGGCCTGGCTATCGCCTTCACTGTTCCTATATATTTTTAGTTTCGTTTCGTTTCTCTCCTCTCGCTCTCCCGTTCCTCCTGCGAACACCCAGCCAGAACTGAGAGAGCTGCAGGTTTATATGCAGGTGATCATCTCCCGATTTAACAACAAATTAATCACTTAATTAATTCGGGAGATGGCCACCTTCTGCACAAGGTTTTTAATTGCTCCTGGCAGAGGACAAGCTACCCACCTTGCCTCTGCCAGCACACATTTTAAACAAAAACAAAACACGACTCCACCACCATTTAGAAATAAATACAAATAAACAATAACACGGCTTTCACCATCATATTTACACCTAAATACACAACGATAATAATACAACAATAATCATAATAATAATAAAAATAATAATAATAATAATACACCAATACAACAAAACAAATACAAAATAATAAACTGCACAGGGGTGGAGGGGGGGACCCCGTTCTATAAATAAATAATATATTTAAACAGCAGGGCTTTCTACTGCCCTGCTACAGTGTCACTAATCCTCATTTGTATTCCTCTTCCAGGAACTCATTCACTGCATTTTTTTGGAGTGGCGACCTCAGGAGAGACAGGATTCCCAGAGTATGTAACTGTGGATATGTTGGATGATGTGCAATTCGCGTACTTTGACAGCACCATGAAGGAACCTATCTTCCGAACAGACTGGATGAATAAGACTATGGACCTTGAGTTCAGGAAAAAACTTACCCCATATATTGTGTACGATTATCGTGCGATACCATGGAGTTTGAAAAATACAGTCCAGCACTTCAACCATACTGGAGGTGAGTACAGAAACAGAGGGCTGGATGCATAACAATTCAGACCATGGCAACATGTAAAAAGGTACAAAATTAGCAAAAAAAATTAGAGTTTCTTAAAGAAAGTTTCCCCATAACACTTTACAGGGGTGTGCAATTTTTGAAAAAATCTTGCTATCCAAGGGACAAAGTGCTAGAAAAATCTACTTATCCTTCTTAAAAATCTACTTGCCCCCTCCCCGTCGCACAAACACACACAAGAAATCAGAGTATAACTTGTAGGATTTTGGTTTTATTTAACAGTGAACTCAATCAGTCAATCAGTGATTAACAGGGGCGACTCTAGCCTTGTAGATCGACGGGTTCACTGAATTCTTCAAGATACACAAAAGCTTCCCTGTGACCTGGGGTGCCAGCTGGCTCCAGAATTTACAGACACTTTAAATCCAGGTCAGGTTTTTTAACTCGCCTCTCTAACCGCAAACGAATTGATTTTATTGAACAAGTAAAGTGGGTGTGAATTGCGGTGGCAATTCTATCTGGAGAGCATCATAACATGTATTAAAACCATACTGTGTGACAGGGTAGCTGAGTTGTCTGACGTCAGGCCAGAAGCAGGAACTAAAAACTGACACCAGTACTGCAGATTCAAAAAGAGACGCGGCGTGCGCCGTTTTATTTAAATAATACAGAAAATAAACAAAATATTTAAACAGAAAACACAGTGCTCTCAGAGCAAAATAAAAGGTTCAAACAAAACAAGTCTCGAACACAAAATAATAAATCCAGGTCAGGCTGGGCAGTCGCTGTCACTGTTCCTGTATACTTTTAATTTTTAAGTTTCGTTTTGTTTTCTCTCTCGCTCTCGCCACTCTCGCTCCTCATACAGCCACCCCGAACTGAGAACGCTGCAAAATAAGGCCTACAAAAAAAAGTTTTTTTCCAGGTGAAATGACAAAGAAAGTGTAACAAACTACCTTAAAGTAATTTAAAGGGTTCCGAATTATTGGATAGTGGGGCGTTTTGTTTCCTGTTTTATCCTTGCAGACTGTGAAATATCTTTGTTACCTTTTCTTTTTTGTTACATCTTTATCCTATAGGGAACCTTCTTTTTTAATAATATCGTTTTTGCAGGGGAGGGTGGGCTTTTATGCAGGTGACCGTCTCCCGATTAGAAACAAATTAATCACTTAATTAATTCGGGAGACGGCCACCTTCTGCACGAGGTTTTTAAACTGCTGTGGATGGGGCTTCCCATCCACGCTACTAACCAAAATAAAACACACGGCTACGCTAAATACATACAAAAATAACAAAACACAGGGCACTTCGCCGTCATATAAATACAGTAATGATTTCCATTACACGAGAGTAGATGTTAAAACTTCATGCTGATTTGAACTCGGCTCTCGCCAAGAAAATAAATAAATCATAACGATAATAATACAACAAAAGAAATACAAAATAATAAACTGCACAGGGGCGGAGGGGGGGACCCCGTTCTGACAATTCCAGCGTTGTGGATGTGACATTTGCACACAAAACGTAACCTTTTTTTTTTTTTTTACCATACACAAGGACTCCTTTAATGACTTTGTAGTGTTTTTAGATAAACAGGTGAAAGTGCTCCGTCACGATGGCCTCTCCCAGGTCCATTCCCATGATTCGTGTAGAAATGCTAAAGAAATCTGGTGGGAGTGCGGGGGTTAAACTGTAACGTGTTTGAGCCCTTAGGCACCTATCCCATGGGGCACAGGGGAGGCAAACTATATATTTTGCCCCTCTACTTTTTTTGCTCTGTGTAAACACACTATTATTCTGTGTTTTGTTATGGTTCTGCCGGTTTAACCCCTTCAGTGCTCGGGGACGTCCTCCCATATATCACACTGTCCTGCAGGCTGTGAGTAAACGATTGTTTCAAAAATTGCACCGAGTGTGTGGGAGGGTTTAATCTCTAGAAGTATGTGAATGGTGTATCGGTTATGTCATTTAAACATTGGATGATTGACGTCTAAATTAGCCTATAGGAGTTATCCGTGTTATTCAGTCTGTAATCCAGGAAGTCAAGTCTGTATTTCTATAGGATCGTGCTTTGATCTGAGCACATCGTGATGGCTACAACATTTAGCAGACCTGAAGAGCCATTTTTGGCAAACTTGATGTTATTTTCAGAACTAATCGATCGCTATTGATTGCTGCAGGGTGCCCTGTATTGTACCGATGTTATTCAAGCCGCTGTTCCTCAGACTCACTTTCTGGATTTCTATCTGGCCTGTCCCACAGTTAATCTCCCCATCACACCACAAGCGGCTTGAATAACATCTGGTACTGCATGGAAATGTCCTTTCAGGGGTATCCCTGCAAACCTTAGGACCTGCAGAACGTGGAAATCTACATTTGCAGTTCATGTGTGCATCCTTTGGGGCACAATTGTGGAACTAAATATAAACCTGTGTCATTTTTACCACTTTTTAAGTAGTTTTGCCTAATATCGGAGGGGGTTCTGGGTAACAGATTTTAGGGGTGGGGGTTGTGTTACCCATCCCTGAATTCTATGATTAAGAAAATATATGGTTGTCCCTGGTTACCTTGCTGCCACAGGGAGTTTTGCCATGCTAAATGTGGGGAGGTGCCACATGTCAACATCAGCAGAATTATCATGGAAACTGCCTGCCAGGGTGTGTCTTGTTTTGAGGCTTATTGCAGTCAGGAACCTCAGGTAAAAGTAAACATGTTTGAGGCTTATTGCAGTCCGGAATCTCAGGTAAAAGTAAACATGTTTGAGGCTTATTGCAGTCAGGAACCTCAGGGAAAAGTAAACATGTTTGAGGCTTATTGCAGTCCGGAATCTCAGGTAAAAGTAAACATGTTTGAGGCTTATTGCAGCCCGGAACCTCAGGTAAAAGTAAACATGTTTGAGGCTTATTGCAGCCCGGAACCTCAGGTAAAAGTAAACATGTTTGAGGCTTATTGCAGTCAGGAACCTCAGGTAAAAGTAAACATGTTTGAGTCTTATTGCAGTCCGGAACCTCAGGTAAAACTAAACATGTTTGAGTCTTATTGCAGTCCGGAACCTCAGGTAAAACTAAACATGTTTGAGGCTTATTGCAGTGCGGAACCTCAGGTAAAAGTAAACATGTTTGAGGCTTATTGCAGTCCGGAACCTCAGGTAAAAGTAAACATGTTTGAGTCTTATTGCAGTCAGGAACCTCAGGTAAAAGTAAACATGTTTGAGGCTTATTGCAGTCCGGAACCTCAGGTAAAAGTAAACATGTTTGAGGCTTATTGCAGTGCGGAACCTCAGGTAAAAGTAAACATGATTGGCATCCCTGCAAACCTTACAACCTGCAGAACATGGAAATCTGCATTTGCAGTTCATGTATCTAGCTTTTGTGGCACAACATTGGGAGTAAATATGAAGTTTTGTGATTTTTGCATTTTGTTTTTTGTTTGGTTAACATCAATATTCGGCCCTTTAGAGCAAGAAGAGCTTTGAACAGGTATAACATGTGCTAGTTTTTGTAAAGCACTTTTTGAAAGGAGCTCAACATTTGACCTTACCAATTTGAAGTTTTCAAGTTAGAATAAGCCTGATAATTAGGGCTTCTGTTTTTCGGGTTTCATTAATTGTATTTTTCAGTGATTTATTTTTAGCTATTTTCGAGTTTTATGTAAATTGTTTTTTTGGGGCTTTCGTTTTTGATATACAGTAGAAATTAATGTTTTTAGTTAATGTCCAAAATGCTTGAGTGTTAACTGGACAGTACTTGCACACTTAAACTGTCCCTTCTTTCCTTTGCTGTCTTCCACAATGAAATCCCTATGGTCACGGCACATTCCTATGGGGTTTTTGTGTGGAGGCATTTTTGTATATTTCGCCACAATTCTGTTTTAAATCCTCCGTATCTTAACTGTAATACAGCTTTAAATCGCGCTAACAAGCCTCCATCCTGATTGTAATCTCGTTTTAAATCTCGCAAGCGGAGTCTCTGATAGAAATGTAGGAATGTGCTGTCACTCAAGAGTTGGGGCGGGTTTAAAGTATTGAACGAATAAAACTTTAAATTGACATTTGTCCAAAAACTCTATATATATATATATATATATATATATATATATATATATATATATATATATATATATATATATATATATATATATATATTATTCCTATCGGTCCAATGTCGGACTGTGGAAGGGTGGGGGTATTCACTGACACGGGAGACAGAAGATTTTATTTGCAAACACCGCACAGGTGCCCAGGTTTATTTATTTTACTTATTTATTTCTTTATTTAGTTTAGCCCGCAGAGGGCGCTGTTGTCCGTGGTCTGGATACTGCCGACAGTAAACCAAGACCACGGGGTTACCAACACAGATATCCCAGTCCGTGCACCTTCAAGTGCTCAAAAATAATAATGAAAACAGAAGGCAAAAGAAAAAGGGAAAATAAAACACAGTAATAAAATTACAAACAAAAGTGCTGCTTATGCAGTGCCGCCACTGCTGCTAAGCCGGTCAGCACGAGTCTCCGTCCTACACTCAGCTGTGCTATACACTGGGGTTGGCCAGGGTTCCCCGTACCTCTACACACGTCCCCTCGGGTACGTATTTATTTATATTGCTCTGTGAAAATTAGTTTTTTTTTTTTTTTATGAAAGGCTGCCCCCTCAGCCAGGCTCGCCTGCTCCTTGTTTCACGCTGGCCTCTTCTGCCAGCGACACTGTATTTCCCCCAACATGGCCACCCCGAGTGCACAACCGAGCCAGTTCTTATAGGCCGAGCAGTCTCCCAAGGCCTGCCCCTCAGCCACTCGGAGAGAGGGAAAGCACACACACCCTCTTCCCCACCTCTCCGTGTCATCGCCATGACCGACAGGCAGATCCCACAAGACTGCTGCCCTCTACCTGCAGTAATACGAATGTGCCAGACAGTCAGTCCAGATCTCCCCTGTTACACAGACCCTGTCCGACATCATCAAAAAAAACGCAAAAAACGGGTTTCTAGTCGTTTTTTCTCTGGAAAAATCCGAGAAAACCATTCAATGGCCGAGTGGGAGCGACAGGAGCCGAGACAAGCTGATTTAAAAAAAAAAAAAAAAAAAAAAGGGCGATATCTCATGAATAGTCATACTTGCTCCTGGCATCAGATAACGACGGCCATAAGGAAACAAGCTGGCTGCTACTGCATCAGCGCTCAGAGAATATCACGGACATTTGCAGAGCTTTTTTCAGATGTTATAGTAATAAAATAATGACTTGGATCGCATTATTGAGGAGTTTGGTGATAAAACGAGTGATCAGGAGATGATTGAACAGTATGTACGACTATTATTATTATTATTATTATTATTATTATTATTATTATTTATTTCTTACATAGGTGAAAGCTATAGCGAACAAAAGGGTGGGGCAGGGCTGGAGATGCCTAGTGAGTGCTTTGTTGATATGCAGGGCCTTTTAAACCCGTTTGACTGTGGAAAAAATATACTTTTAAACAGCGTGTTTAAAATTAACTGCGTGTGTGAAAATAAATTGGACCTGACGTGCTTGACACGCACTTAATAAATGGACTGCAAAGGGTTAAAAATACAGAACTGAAAGATCAATACTTGGTGGAAGCAGCAATTACAGCTGTGAGTCTGTTGGGATAGGTCTCTACCAACTTTACACACCTAGATTTGGCAATATTTCACCATTCTTATTTACAAAACTGTTCAAGCTCTTTCAAGTTCCTTGGGGAGTGTTGATGGACAGCAATCTTCAAGTCATGCCACAGATTTTCGATTGGATTTAGGTCGGGTCTCTGACTGGGCCACTCAAGGACATTTACCTTTTTGTTCCTTAGCCACTCCAGTGTAGCTTTGGCTGTGTGGAGTCTGTTAATACATGTCTTTAATAATCAATAATATATTCTATAAGGAGTCTGTTAATACATGTCTTTAATAATCAATAATATATTCTATGAGGAGTCTGTTAATACATGTCTTTAATAATCAATAATATATTCTATAAGGAGTCTGCTAATACATGTCTTTAATAATCAATAATATATTCTATAAGGAGTCTGTTAATACATGTCTTTAATAATCAATAATATATTCTATAAGTGTTCTAATTACAAATTCAGAAAGCTTTGCTTTGAACAGACACTAATGTCTAGTTTGTGTTTATTCCAGTTCACACTTACCAGCACACGGGTGGCTGTGAGCTGGATGATGACGGGACCAGACGGTCATATTTGTATCACGCGTATGATGGGAAGGATTTTATTAGTTTTGATGTGAAGACCCTGACCTGGGTCGCTGCTGTGCCGCAGGCTGTCTTCAATAAACACAAGCTGGAAGCTGAAACAGCCTGGAAAAATATCAATTCTGACTACCATACACAGGGCTGTTTCCACATGCTGCAGTGGTGCCTCCAGTATGGGATGGAGACCCTGCAGAGGAAAGGTAAAGTAACAATCTCATACAGTATTCCTTGTGTTTAACTCATCAGATACTAACTGAGTGTTTATAGTTTAAAGGTAAAGTAACAATCTCATACAGTATTCCTTGTGTTTAACTCATCAGATACTAACTGAGTGTTTATAGTTTAAAGGTAAAGTAACAATCTCATACAGTATTCCTTGTGTTTAACTCATCAGATACTAACTGAGTGTTTATAGTTTAAAGGTAAAGTAACAATCTCATACAGTATTCCTTGTGTTTAACTCATCAGATACTAACTGAGTGTTTATAGTTTAAAGGTAAAGTAACAATCTCATACAGTATTCCTTTGTGTTTAACTCATCAGATACTAACTGAGTGTGTATAGTTTAAAGGTAAAGTAACAATCTCATACAGTATTCCTTGTGTTTAACTCATCAGATACTAACTGAGTGTTTATAGTTTAAAGGTAAAGTAACAATCTCATACAGTATTCCTTGTGTTTAACTCATCAGATACTAACTGAGTGTTTATAGTTTAAAGGTAAAGTAACAATCTCATACAGTATTCCTTGTGTTTAACTCATCAGATACTAACTGAGTGTTTATAGTTTAAAGGTAAAGTAACAATCTCATACAGTATTCCTTGTGTTTAACTCATCAGATACTAACTGAGTGTGTATAGTTTAAAGGTAAAGTAACAATCTCATACAGTATTCCTTGTGTTTAACTCATCAGATACTAACTGAGTGTTTATAGTTTAAAGCTAAAGTAACAATCTCATACAGTATTCCTTGTGTTTAACCCATCAGATACTAACTGAGTGTTTATAGTTTAAAGGTAAAGTAACAATCTCATACAGTATTCCTTGTGTTTAACTCATCAGATACTAACTGAGTGTTTATAGTTTAAAGGTAAAGTAACAATCTCATACAGTATTCCTTGTGTTTAACTCATCAGATACTAACTGAGTGTTTATAGTTTAAAGGTAAAGTAACAATCTCATACAGTATTCCTTGTGTTTAACTCATCAGATACTAACTGAGTGTTTATAGTTTAAAGGTAAAGTAACAATCTCATACAGTATTCCATGTGTTTAACTCATCAGATACTAACTGAGTGTTTATAGTTTCAAATGTGCAGGTACAGATCGTTTAGTTTTGTTCATCTTATTTGCATTGCTGCTCAATCTCAAGATGCAAACACTGCATTAATAAATGAACCTGCAGGGGGTGAAATCAGACCTTGTTTGTTTCAAGCACAATGACACACCTGGATTTACACGGTATGGGATTTACACACACTTTCAACTACATGAAGACCCTGCTGCCTGCTTATGTCAGAAGAGATCTCACAAGCAGCTATATAAAGTTTCAACATGGCAGAGATACAGTGATATTCCTAATAGAGTTGATATGGCAGAGATACAGTGATATTCCTAATAGAGTTGATATGACAGAGATACAGTGATATTCCTAATAGAGTTGATATGGCAGAGATACAGTGATATGCCTAATAGAGTTGATATGGCAGAGATACAGTGATATTCCTAATAGAGTTGATATGGCAGAGATACAGTGATATGCCTAATAGAGTTGATATGACAGAGATACAGTGATATTCCTAATAGAGTTGATATGGCAGAGATACAGTGATATGCCTAATAGAGTTGATATGACAGAGATACAGTGATATTCCTAATAGAGTTGATATGACAGAGATACAGTGATATTCCTAATAGAGTTGATATGGCAGAGATACAGTGATATTCCTAATAGAGTTGATATGGCAGAGATACAGTGATATTCCTAATAAGTTGATATGGCAGAGATACAGTGATATTCCTAATAAGTTGATATGGCAGAGATACAGTCAGGGTTTCCCCTGGATTCTAGATTTTTGTAGTCACTAGTGACTAATCCTTTCTAAAAACATTAGTCACTCCAGTAGTCACTACTGGCGCACAGCTCAAGTTTTCAAGGGTGTTATGAGTCCTGTTTTTATTTTATACCTTAAATCACTGTATTGACCAAAACAATTATTTAATTAAACCATTTTAATAATGCTCTACAATTTAAATACATTGGTAATTTACAGCTGTAAAGTTTTAGAACATTAAAACTCAAGAACCAGATTTTTTTGCCCTGAAAAGCTACATACAGACACAGAATGCATTATGAATTACTTATACCATGTATGTCTTTTTACAATAAAAAGAAAAAAAAACAGTGTTAGAATATTATATACAACCCATGGAAACAGAGTTTTGCAATAAGGCTGAAACTTTGCTGCTTGTTTTCTTTCTGTTCTCTGACCCTTGTGAGCTTTGTTTGTTCTTTTTTGTCTGCTGTTTCGAATCCAAGTCTTCATTTTCTACAACTTGTTGTTCTGTTTGTTCTATTTCACTCTTGCTGAAAAACGAGTGGATTTTCTTCTGCGACATTTTACAGTATTGGCTAACAGTTTTGTTTTTTTAATTCATGGCGCACAAGTTTACCGTAATCATGTATTTATATTGATGATAAAGTTATAGAAAAGAAGGCAAAGAAAAATTCACTATCTACGCATCTCTACAGCTGACCTCAATATGAAAACATATTACTGGCATTTTTAAATTATTGGTGACTAAAACGTACAGTACTGATGCTAATTAAAAAATAATAATAAAACACTTACCTAGTATCAGTGTGATGGATGTCCCTGCTTGTTACCACACAAATCACTGATGATGACAGGGAAATTGGAGAGAGCTTCAGTCGCAAGACATTTTTGGCGTTTTTAATCTTTGATGGTATTTCGTCTTGATCGCCCTTTGCTAGTAATGTACTAGTATTGAGCAAACAATCCACATTTTTTCACTGAATTAAAAGCTAAAAACTCTTACTACTCTCACACCAGACGTAACGGCATGTCAAACTAGACCGCATGACAATACTGCGGTTTCTGACTGGCCATACATTCTGTATTTTGAAATGAACCAATAATACTTAAGTTACAATAAGCTTTAATCGGGTCATTGAAACAAATAAATATCGACTTGCAGGCATGAACGCACACAGGAAATAAAATGAGTTAAAGACTAGGCGTTTAGTTTTTTAAAATGTCTTTTTTTGTATCCCAGACAGACTGCAGTAACCGCCCAACTGTTATTATATTACATTTAAACAACAGGGCTTATTTAAAATGTACATATTTAATATGTAAATTAGTCGTAAAAGCGCTGAACGCCTGTCACAGCACATCAGTCTGGTGTTAGCGACTAAACGTTGATTACATGACAAAAGTTTGCAATAGATTGGCAAGTGGTACTAAATAAAATGCGTTGTCTACCATTTCAGAATTTTTCTCGAGTACCGCCAGGGGTACGTGTACCCCAGTTTGAAAACTGCTAGAAGAAACCACATTACCAACAGACACAGTTTAATAGTCGTAGTATTTAAATGCCGTTGTCCTGACTGGTACATTCTTCCAGCTTCCCCTTTTATTTTGACAATTTCCATATAAAAAATGGCATTTTTATCTTGACATTTTTCATTCTTAGCCACCAAGTAAATATTTTGGACAGTTTTCAAAACAATTGTTGCTTTATTTTTACAACACACGTTGGTGTTGTTGATATGATAAACGCGTATATCTGCTTCAGGTTAAACGATGGCCCGTGTTACACAGAACACTACAAATAAAATGTCAAATATACACATTATGTATTTCGTTGGTTTTGTGGATTTGTTATGTTTTTAACTTATTTTAATACTGCACATAATGATATGGTTTTGAAAATGCTGCTTATCAAAACCATGCTGCACGTGAACTGTATTACATTGCTGTGGCCACTGACTGTCTACGAGGTTTCTTTGACAACAGTAGAGAAGCTGGAAGCTTTAATCAGTTCATACATCAGGAAATGGTTGGGAGTTCCACGCTGCCTCAGCAGAGTGGGACTTTATGGTAAAGGAATACTGCAGCTACCAGTCTCTGCTCTAACCGAGGAGTTTAAGTGCACCAAGGTCAGACTGGAAATGACATTAGTAGAGTCACGATAAATGCGTAAGGGAGGCAGCACCTGTGTTTGAAAACTGGAAAGAAAGTGGGCGCAAAAAAGCTGTGGAAGATGCAAAGGCTGCCCTTCGAATTGGTGATATCATGGGGCAAGTTCAGCATGGAAGAGGGGTCTTGTTTTCAGTTCAGCTCCTCCTACATGGCACAAGGCAGCCCCAGCTCAAAGGAGGAAGCTGGTAGTCAACGAGGTGCAAAAGCAGGAGGAGAGGATGAGGGTATAAAGGCCATTTCCCAGGCCAAGCAGGGAGAATGGATGAGATGGGAGAGTGTGGAACAACGCCAAGATTGGCTGGCAAGACCTATGGTCAATGGAACAGAGCAGGATCAGTTTCCTCATCAGGTCAACATATGATGTTCTCCCATCACCACAGAACCTAAACCTCTGGGTAGGAGAGGATCCTCATGTCCTTTGTGTTCATCACCTGCAACATTAAGGCACATTTTGACAGGATGTAAAGGTGGCTCTTAGCCAAGGACGGTTTACTTGGCGCCATGACCAGGTGTTGCGATGTTTGGCCTTAGCATTGGAAGACAAGCGTAACATGACCAATAAGTTGCCACCTGTTCCATCAAAACATTACACACAAAAGACAACATTCCTCCGCCCAGGAGAGCAACCACCAAGAAAAGGTGTTAAAACCAATCCTCGCCCAGGACAACTGGAAGCTGCTAGAGACTGGAAAATGCTGGCAGATGTTGGTCAACGGCTTATTTTTCCACCTGAGATTGCCACCACTAACCTTCGACCAGATATTGTCTTGTGGTCTGGATCAGCACGCCTTGTTCACCTGGTAGAGTTAACAGTGCCATGGGAGGATGCTGTAGATGAGGCGATGAGAGGAAGAACTGCGGTATGCTCAACTAGCCACTGAAGCCCGGAACAGCGAGGATGGAGAGTCCGGGTTTACCCAGTGGAAGTGGGTTGTCGAGATTTGTGGCACACTCTACAACCCGGTTTCTCAGAGACGCCGGATTCAGTGGCCAAGAGTTGCGCCGCACAGTGAAGAACTTATCTGAAGCAGCAGAGAGGAGCAGCAACTGGCTGTGGTTGAGACGGAAAGATTCTGGCTGGGGATCTCAAGCACAATAGAAAGAAAGAAACGCTGATGTACAGGTAAGTAAGCTGGGCTGAGTTGAGTGGGGGACGGAGGGGGTGATGCTGGGATGCCAGAATCACCGTCGAGCCCTCTTGAGGTGTCGTGGGCTAGTCGGCCAAAACACTGAGGATGGAAGGTGCCCACTTGAAAACCCCAGAGATGTACCCTACTTAGCTCAATCCAGACGGGTTGTCATGCTGATGCGCTGGGGAGGCCGCACTGTGGTTGATCCCCGAGCCAGCATCGCAGCCGCTTGTGTGCTGATGCGCCAGGGAGGCAAAAATAAGCTGATCCCTGAGCCAGCATTACACTTCAGCCATTAACACCAGACAGAAGGATATCTACATCATCATATGGAAGGAAACGTAAATGGATGGAGACACATATGGATCACATTAGTTTACTGTAAAGCTACGTCTTAGTTGGTGCTTATCTTGGAGAGCGAAAGTTCAAATCAGCATGAAGTTTTAACATCTACTCGTGTAATGGAAATCATAATAATTTCCTTTATTCCGATTCCAGTGGTGTTTTCTCAATGCCAGATGTATTGTAGGCATATATACAGTGCCGTATAAAACCACATACACTGTATATACAGTACTGTGCATAAGTTTTAGGCAGGTGTGAAAAAATGCTGTAAAGTAAGAATGCTTTCAAAAATAGACATGTTAATAGGTTATATTTATCAATTAACTAAATGCAAAGTGAGTGAACAGAAGAAAAATCTAAATCAAATCCATATTTGGTGTGACCACCCTTTGCCTTCAAAACAGCATCAATTCTTCTAGGTACACTTGCACAAAGTCAGGGATTTTGTAGGCATATAGTCAGGTGTATGATTAAACAATTATACCAAACAGGTGCTAATGATCATCAATTCATTATGTAGGTTGAAACACAATCATTAACTGAAACAGAAACAGCTGTGTAGGAGGAATAAAACTGGGTGAGGAACAGCCAAACTCAGCTAACAAGGTGAGGTTGCTGAAGACAGTTTACTGTCAAAAGTCATACACCATGGCAAGACTGAGCACAGCAACAAGACACAAGGTAGTTATACTGCATCAGCAAGGTCTCTCCCAGGCAGAAATTTCAAGGCAGACAGGGGTTTCCAGATGTGCTGTCCAAGCTCTTTGAAGAAGCACAAAGAAACGGGCAACATTGAGGACCGTAGACGCAGTGGTCGGCCAAGGAAACTTACTGCAGCAGATGAAAGACACATCATGCTACTTCCTTCGCAATCGGAAGATGTCCAGCAGTGCCATCAGCTCAGAATTGGCAGAAAACAGTGGGACCCTGGTACACCCATCTACTGTCCGGAGAAGTCTGGTCAGAAGTGGCCTTCATGGAAGACTTGCCAAAAAGCCATACCTCCAACGTGGGAAACAAGGCCAAGTGACTCAACTATGCACGAAAACACAGGAACTGGGGTAGAAAAATGGCAGCAGGTGCTCTGGACTGATGAGTCAAAATTTGAAATATTTGGCTGTAGCAGAAGGCAGTTTGTTCGCTGAAGGGCTGGGAGAGCGGGGTACACGAATGAGTGTCTGCAGGCAACAGTGAAGCATGGTGGAGGTTCCTTGCAAGTTTGGGGCTGCATTTCTGCAAATGGAGTTGGGGATTTGGTCAGAATTAATGGTCTCCTCAATGCTGAGAAGTACAGGCAGATACTTATCCATCATGCAATACCATCAGGAGGCATCTAATTGGCCCCAAATTTATTCTACAGCATGACAACGACCCCAAACATACAGCGAAAGTCATTAAGAACTATCTTCAGCATAAAGAAGAACAAGGAGTCCTGGAAGTGATGGTATGGCCCCACAGAGCCCTGATCTCAACATCATCGAGTCTGTCTGGGATTACATGAAGAGAGAGAAGCAACTGAGGCTGCCTAAATCCACAGAAGAACTGTGGTTAGTTCTCCAAGATGTTTGGGCCAACCTACCTGCCGAGTTCCTTCAAAACTGTGTGCAAGTGTACCTAGAAGAATTGATGCTGTTTTGAAGGCAAAGGGTGGTCACACCAAATATTGATTTGATGTAGATTTTTCTTCTGTTCACTCACTTTGCATTTTGTTAATTGATAAATATAAACTATTAACATGTATATTTTTGAAAGCATTCTTACTTTACAGCATTTTTTCACACCTGCCTAAAACTTTTGCACAGTACTGTATATAATTTTATCATGCTCGTTATAGGCCTACTGGCGAAATGGTCAAGAGACAGTTGGTGCTTAACACATACGGAATAATTTTGGCCCTGAATTTTAGCATTTTTGGTCATAGAAAAGACACATTTCACATATTTTATAACGTTACCGTAGGCTTTTTTTTTCTTAGTTAATGATGCGTTTTTGTTTCACAAATCTTCTGCACACAGTATTTTTAAGCACAACTATAATAGCCTATATTTCAACAGTCACTGCTGAATCTGATTACTTATTCTTCCAGAAGTGATGGTCGGGTGTAACAGGGATGCGAGGTTATATTTGCGCAATATGAAACTGAGGCGCTGATTGGCTGACTGCATTTACGTCGCCTACCACGGGATGAGAACGTTGCAGAGTCAATGAATCGATGAGGCCGAGACGCTGATCTGATCAGAAGCAGTGACTCTATGGTTTAGCGGTCCCTTCTTTTCAAGAAAGAGACGTTGTGTGTGACTTTAACAAAAGGGATTTTTTTTATAGTACAAACAGAAACAATCGTCACTAGTGACGATTCCACATGTCGTCACTTTCAAAAAACATTCGCAAATTACGAGAGTGACGAGCGACAGCGAAACCCCTGGATACAGTGATATTCCTAATAGAGTTGATATGACAGAGACACAGTGATATTCCTAATAGAGTTGATATGACAGAGACACAGTGATAGTCCTAATAGAGTTGATATGACAGAGACACAGTGATATTCCTAATAGAGTTGATATGACAGAGATACAGTGATATTCCTAATAGAGTTGATATGACAGAGACACAGTGATATTCCTAATAGAGTTGATATGACAGAGACACAGTGATATTCCTAATAGAGTTGATATGACAGAGATACAGTGATATTCCTAATAGAATTGATATGACAGAGACACAGTGATATTCCTAATAGAGCTGATATGACAGAGACACAGTGATATTCCTAATAGAGTTGATATGACAGAGACACAGTGATATTCCTAATAGAGTTGATATGACAGAGACACAGTGATATTCCTAATAGAGTTGATATGACAGAGATACAGTGATATTCCTAATAGAATTGATATGACAGAGACACAGTGATATTCCTAATAGAGTTGATATGGCAGAGATACAGTGATATTCCTAATAGAGTTGATATGACAGAGACAGTGATATTCCTAATAGAGTTGATATGACAGAGATACAGTGATATTCCTAATAGAGTTGATATGACAGAGACACAGTGATATTCCTAATAGAGTTGATATGACAGAGACACAGTGATATTCCTAATAGAGTTGATATGAGAGATACAGTGATATTCCTAATAGAATTGATATGACAGAGACACAGTGATATTCCTAATAGAGTTGATATATGGCAGAGATACAGTGATATTCCTAATAGAGTTGATATGGCAGAGATACAGTGATATTCCTAATAGAGTTGATATGACAGAGATACAGTGATATTCCTAATAGAGTTGATATGACAGAGATACAGTGATATTCCTAATAGAGTTGATATGACAGATACAGTGATATTCCTAATAGAGTTGATATGACAGAGATGCAGTGATATTCCTAATAGAGTTGATATGAGTCCTGTTTTTATTTTATACCTTAAATCACTGTATTGACCAAAACAATTATTTAATTAAACCATTTTAATAATGCTCTACAATTTAAATACATTGGTAATTTACAGCTGTAAAGTTTTAGAACATTAAAACTCAAGAACCAGATTTTTTTGCCCTGAAAAGCTACATACAGACACAGAATGCATTATGAATTACTTATACCATGTATGTCTTTTTACAATAAAAAGAAAAAAAAACAGTGTTAGAATATTATATACAACCCATGGAAACAGAGTTTTGCAATAAGGCTGAAACTTTGCTGCTTGTTTTCTTTTTCTGTTCTCTGACCCTTGTGAGCTTTGTTTGTTCTTTTTTTTGTCTGCTGTTTGAATCCAAGTCTTCATTTTCTACAACTTGTTGTTCTGTTTGTTCTATTTCCTCTTGCTGAAAACGAGTGGATTTTCTTCTGCGACATTTTACAGTATTGGCTAACAGTTTTGTTTTTTAATTCACAAGACAAAGTTTACCGCAATCATGTATTTATATTGATGATAAAGTTATAGAAAAGAAGGCAAAGAAAATTCACTATCCACGCATCTCCACAGCTGACCTCAATACAAAAAAAACATATTACTGGCATTTTTAAATTATTGGTGACTAAAACGTACAGTACTGATGCTAATTAAAAATAATAATAAACACTTACCTAGTATCAGTGTGATGGATGTCCCTGCTTGTTACCCACAGATCACTGATGATGACAGGTAAATTGGAGAGAGCTTCAGTCGCAAGACATTTTGGCGTTTTTTAATCTTTGATGGTATTTCGTCTTGATCGCCCTTTGCTAGTAATGTACTAGTATTGAGCAAACAATCCACATTTTTTCACTGAATTAAAAAGCTAAAAAACTTACTACTCTCACACCAGACGAACGTACATGTCAAACTAGACCGCATGACAATACTGCGGTTTCTGACTGGCCATACATTCTGTATTTTGAAATGAACCAATAATACTTAAGTTACAATAAGCTTTAATCGGGTCATTGAAACAAATAAATATCGACTTGCAGGCATGAACGCACAGGAAATAAAATGAGTTAAAAGACTAGGCGTTTAGTTTTTAAAATGTCTTTTTTTTTGTATCCCAGACAGACTGCAGTAACCGCCCAACTGTTATTATATTACATTTAAACAACAGGGCTTATTTAAAATGTACATATTTAATATGTAAATTAGTCGTGTGTGCGCTGAACGCTCTGTCACAGCACATCAGTCTGGTGTTAGCGACTAAACGTTGATTACATGACAAAAGTTTGCAATAGATTGGCAAGTGGTACTAAATAAAATGCGTTGTCTACCATTTCAGAATTTTTCTCGAGTACCGCCAGGGGTACGTGTACCCCAGTTTGAAAACTGCTAGAAGAAACCACATTACCAACAGACACAGTTTAATAGTCGTAGTATTTAAATGCCGTTGTCCTGACTGGTACATTCTTCCAGCTTCCCCTTTTATTTTGACAATTTCCATATAAAAAATGGCATTTTTATCTTGACATTTTTCATTCTTAGCCACCAAGTAAATATTTTGGACAGTTTTCAAAACATTTGTTGCTTTATTTTTACAACACACGTTGGTGTTGTTGATATGATAAACGCGTATCTGCTTCAGGTACTGTATTTAATTTTTTCAAGGTTAAACGATGGCGTTACACAGAACACTAAAAATAAAATGTCAAATATGCAATATGTATTTCGTTGGTTTTGTGGATTTGCTATATTTTTTTGAACTTATTTTAATACTGCACATAATGATATGGTTTTGAAAATGCTACTTACCAAAACCATGCTGCGCGTGAACTGTATTACATAATAATTTCCTTTATTCCGATTCCAGTGGTGTTTTTTTTCTCAATGCAAGATGTATTAATACAGTGCTGTATAAAATCACATACACTGTATATATATAATTTTATCATGCTCGTTATAGGCCTACTGGCGAAATGGTCAAGAGACAGTTGGTGCTTAACACATCGGAATAATTTTGGCCCTGAATTTTAGCATTTTTGGTCATAGAAAGACACATTTCACATATTTTATAACGTTACCGTAGGCTTTTTTTTCTTAGTTAATGATCGTTTTTTCACAAATCTTCTGCACACAGTATTTTTAAGCACAACTATAATAGCCTATATTTCAACAGTCACTGCTGAATCTGATTACTTATTCTTCCAGAAGTGATGGTCGGGTGTAACAGGGATGCGGGGTTATATTTGTAATATGAAACTGAGGTTTGATTGGCTGACTGCATTTACGCCGCCTACCACGGGATGAGAACGTTGCAGAGTCAATGAATCGATGAGAGGAGGGTTGATCTGATCAGAAGCAGTGACTCTATGGTTTAGCGATCCTTCTTTTCAAGAAAGAGACGTTGTGTGTGACTTTAACAAAGGGATTTTTTTTTATAGTACAAACAGAAACAATCGTCACTAGTGTGACGATTCCACATGTCGTCACTTTCAAAAAACATTCGCAAATTACGAGAGGATTGGCGACAGCGAAACCCTGGATACAGTGATATTCTAATAGAGTTGATATGACAGAGATACAGTGATATTCCTAATAGAGTTGATATGACAGAGATACAGTGATATTCCTAATAGAGTTGATATGACAAAGACACAGTGATATTCCTAATAGAGTTGATATGACAGAGATACAGTGATATTCCTAATAGAGTTGATATGACAGAGATACAGTGATATTCCTAATAGAGTTGATATGACAGAGATACAGTGATATTCCTAATAGAGTTGATATGACAGAGATACAGTGATATTCCTAATAGAGTTGATATGACAGAGATACAGTGATATTCCTAATAGAGTTGATATGACAGAGACACAGTGATATTCCTAATAGAGTTGATATGACAGAGATACAGTGATATTCCTAATAGAGTTGATATGACAGAGACACAGTGATATTCTAATAGAGTTGATATGACAGAGATACAGTGATATTCCTAATAGAGTTGATATGACAGAGATACAGTGATATTCCTAATAGAGTTGATATGACAGACACAGTGATATTCCTAATAGAGTTGATATGACAGAGATACAGTGATATTCCTAATAGAGTTGATATGACAGAGACACAGTGATATTCCTAATAGAGTTGATATGACAGAGATACAGTGATATCCTAATAGAGTTGATATGACAGAGACACAGTGATATTCCTAATAGAGTTGATATGACAGAGACACAGTGATATTCCTAATAGAGTTGATATGACAGAGACACAGTGATATTCCTAATAGAGTTGATTGGGCAGAGATACAGTGATATTCCTAATAGAGCTGATATGACAGAGATACAGTGATATTCCTAATAGAGTTGATATGACAGAGACACAGTGATATTCCTAATAGAGTTGATATGACAGAGATACAGTGATATTCCTAATAGAGTTGATATGACAGAGATACAGTGATATTCCTAATAGAGTTGATATGACAGAGATACAGTGATATTCTAATAGAGTTGATATGACAGAGACACAGTGATATTCCTAATAGAGTTGATATGACAGAGACACAGTGATATTCCTAATAGAGTTGATATGACAGAGACACAGTGATATTCCTAATAGAGTTGATATGACAGAGACACAGTGATATTCCTAATAGAGTTGATTGGGCAGAGATACAGTGATATTCCTAATAGAGTTGATATGACAGAGATACAGTGATATTCCTAATAGAGTTGATATGACAGAGACACAGTGATATTCCTAATAGAGTTGATTGGGCAGAGATACAGTGATATTCCTAATAGAGCTGATATGACAGAGATACAGTGATATTCCTAATAGAGTTGATATGACAGAGACACAGTGATATTCTAATAGAGTTGATATGACAGAGATACAGTGATATTCCTAATAGAGTTGATATGACAGAGATACAGTGATATTCCTAATAGAGTTGATATGACAGAGATACAGTGATATTCCTAATAGAGTTGATATGACAGAGACACAGTGATATTCCTAATAGAGTTGATTGGGCAGAGATACAGTGATATTCCTAATAGAGCTGATATGACAGAGATACAGTGATATTCCTAATAGAGCTGATATGACAGAGATACAGTGATATTCCTAATAGAGTTGATATGACAGAGACACAGTGATATTCCTAATAGAGTTGATATGACAGAGATACAGTGATATTCCTAATAGAGTTGATATGACAGAGACACAGTGATATTCCTAATAGAGTTGATATGACAGAGATACAGTGATATTCCTAATAGAGTTGATATGACAGAGATACAGTGATATTCCTAATAGAGTTGATATGACAGAGACACAGTGATATTCCTAATAGAGTTGATATGACAGAGATACAGTGATATTCCTAATAGAGTTGATATGACAGAGACACAGTGATATTCCTAATAGAGTTGATATGACAGAGACACAGTGATATTCCTAATAGAGTTGATTGGGCAGAGATACAGTGATATTCCTAATAGAGTTGATATGACAGAGACACAGTGATATTCCTAATAGAGTTGATTGGGCAGAGATACAGTGATATTCCTAATAGAGTTGATATGACAGAGAGACAGTGATATTCCTAATAGAGTTGATATGACAGAGATACAGTGATATTCCTAATAGAGTTGATATGACAGAGACACAGTGATATTCCTAATAGAGTTGATTGGGCAGAGATACAGTGATATTCCTAATAGAGTTGATATGACAGAGACACAGTGATATTCCTAATAGAGTTGATATGACAGAGATACAGTGATATTCCTAATAGAGTTGATATGACAGAGACACAGTGATATTCCTAATAGAGTTGATATGACAGAGACACAGTGATATTCCTAATAGAGTTGATATGACAGAGATACAGTGATATTCCTAATAGAGTTGATATGACAGAGATACAGTGATATTCCTAATAGAGTTGATATGACAGAGACACAGTGATATTCCTAATAGAGTTGATTGGGCAGAGATACAGTGATATTCCTAATAGAGTTGATATGACAGAGATACAGTGATATTCCTAATAGAGTTGATATGACAGAGACACAGTGATATTCCTAATAGAGCTGATATGACAGAGACACAGTGATATTCCTAATAGAGTTGATATGACAGAGATACAGTGATATTCCTAATAGAATTGATATGACAGAGATACAGTGATATTCCTAATAGAGTTGATATGGCAGAGATACAGTGATATTCCTAATAGAGTTGATATGACAGAGATATAGTGATATTCCTAATAGAGTTGATATGACAGAGATACAGTGATATTCCTAATAGAATTGATATGACAGAGATACACTGATATTCCTAATAGAGTTGATATGACAGAGATACAGTGATATTCCTCATAGAGTTGATATGACAGAGATACAGTGATATTCCTAATAGAGTTGATATGACAGAGATACAGTGATATTCCTAATAGAGTTGATATGACAGAGACACAGTGATATTCCTAATAGAGTTGATATGACAGAGATACAGTGATATTCCTAATAGAGTTGATATGACAGAGATACAGTGATATTCCTAATAGAGTTGATATGACAGAGACACAGTGATATTCCTAATAGAGTTGATATGACAGATACAGTGATATTCCTAATAGAGTTGATATGACAGAGATACAGTGATATTCCTAATAGAATTGATATGACAGAGACACAGTGATATTCCTAATAGAGTTGATATGACAGAGATACAGTGATATTCCTAATAGAGTTGATATGACAGAGACACAGTGATATTCCTAATAGAGTTGATTGGGCAGAGATACAGTGATATTCCTAATAGAGCTGATATGACAGAGATACAGTGATATTCCTAATAGAGTTGATATGACAGAGACACAGTGATATTCTAATAGAGTTGATATGACAGAGATACAGTGATATTCCTAATAGAGTTGATATGACAGAGATACAGTGATATTCCTAATAGAGTTGATATGACAGAGATACAGTGATATTCCTAATAGAGTTGATATGACAGAGACACAGTGATATTCCTAATAGAGTTGATATGACAGAGACACAGTGATATTCCTAATAGAGTTGATATGACAGAGACACAGTGATATTCCTAATAGAGTTGATATGACAGAGACACAGTGATATTCCTAATAGAGTTGATTGGGCAGAGATACAGTGATATTCCTAATAGAGTTGATATGACAGAGATACAGTGATATTCCTAATAGAGTTGATATGACAGAGACACAGTGATATTCCTAATAGAGTTGATTGGGCAGAGATACAGTGATATTCCTAATAGAGCTGATATGACAGAGATACAGTGATATTCCTAATAGAGTTGATATGACAGAGACACAGTGATATTCCTAATAGAGTTGATATGACAGAGATACAGTGATATTCCTAATAGAGTTGATATGACAGAGATACAGTGATATTCCTAATAGAGTTGATATGACAGAGATACAGTGATATTCTAATAGAGTTGATATGACAGAGACACAGTGATATTCCTAATAGAGTTGATTGGGCAGAGATACAGTGATATTCCTAATAGAGCTGATATGACAGAGATACAGTGATATTCCTAATAGAGCTGATATGACAGAGATACAGTGATATTCCTAATAGAGTTGATATGACAGAGACACAGTGATATTCCTAATAGGTTGATATGACAGAGATACAGTGATATTCCTAATAGAGTTGATATGACAGAGACACAGTGATATTCCTAATAGAGTTGATATGACAGAGATACAGTGATATTCCTAATAGAGTTGATATGACAGAGATACAGTGATATTCCTAATAGAGTTGATATGACAGAGATACAGTGATATTCCTAATAGAGTTGATATGACAGAGACACAGTGATATTCCTAATAGAGTTGATTGGGCAGAGATACAGTGATATTCCTAATAGAGCTGATATGACAGAGATACAGTGATATTCCTAATAGAGCTGATATGACAGAGATACAGTGATATTCCTAATAGAGTTGATATGACAGAGACACAGTGATATTCCTAATAGAGTTGATATGACAGAGATACAGTGATATTCCTAATAGAGTTGATATGACAGAGACAGTGATATTCCTAATAGAGTTGATATGACAGAGACACAGTGATATTCCTAATAGTTGATATGACAGAGACACAGTGATATTCCTAATAGAGTTGATATGACAGAGACACAGTGATATTCCTAATAGAGTTGATTGGGCAGAGATACAGTGATATTCCTAATAGAGTTGATATGACAGAGATACAGTGATATTCCTAATAGAGTTGATATGACAGAGATACAGTGATATTCCTAATAGAGTTGATATGACAGAGACACAGTGATATTCCTAATAGAGTTGATTGGGCAGAGATACAGTGATATTCCTAATAGAGCTGATATGACAGAGATACAGTGATATTCCTAATAGAGCTGATATGACAGAGATACAGTGATATTCCTAATAGAGTTGATATGACAGAGACACAGTGATATTCCTAATAGAGTTGATATGACAGAGATACAGTGATATTCCTAATAGAGTTGATATGACAGAGACACAGTGATATTCCTAATAGAGTTGATATGACAGAGACACAGTGATATTCCTAATAGAGTTGATATGACAGAGATACAGTGATATTCCTAATAGAGTTGATATGACAGAGATACAGTGATATTCCTAATAGAGTTGATATGACAGAGACACAGTGATATTCCTAATAGAGTTGATTGGGCAGAGATACAGTGATATTCCTAATAGAGTTGATATGACAGAGATACAGTGATATTCCTAATAGAGTTGATATGACAGAGATACAGTGATATTCCTAATAGAGTTGATATGACAGAGATACAGTGATATTCCTAATAGAGTTGATTGGGCAGAGATACAGTGATATTCCTAATAGAGTTGATATGACAGAGATACAGTGATATTCCTAATAGAGTTGATATGACAGAGACACAGTGATATTCCTAATAGAGCTGATATGACAGAGACACAGTGATATTCCTAATAGAGTTGATATGACAGAGATACAGTGATATTCCTAATAGAATTGATATGACAGATATACAGTGATATTCCTAATAGAGTTGATATGGCAGAGATACAGTGATATTCCTAATAGAGTTGATATGACAGAGATATAGTGATATTCCTAATAGAGTTGATATGACAGAGATACAGTGATATTCCTAATAGAATTGATATGACAGAGATACAGTGATATTCCTAATAGAGTTGATATGACAGAGATACAGTGATATTCCTCATAGAGTTGATATGACAGAGATACAGTGATATTCCTAATAGAGTTGATATGACAGAGATACAGTGATATTCCTAATAGAGTTGATATGACAGAGACACAGTGATATTCCTAATAGAGTTGATTGGGCAGAGATACAGTGATATTCCTAATAGAGTTGATATGACAGAGATACAGTGATATTCCTAATAGAGTTGATATGACAGAGATACAGTGATATTCCTAATAGAGTTGATATGACAGAGATACAGTGATATTCCTAATAGAGTTGATATGACAGAGATACAGTGATATTCCTAATAGAGTTGATATGACAGAGATACAGTGATATTCCTAATAGAGTTGATATGACAGAGACACAGTGATATTCCTAATAGAGCTGATATGACAGAGACACAGTGATATTCCTAATAGAATTGATATGACAGAGATACAGTGATATTCCTAATAGAGTTGATATGGCAGAGATACAGTGATATTCCTAATAGAGTTGATATGACAGAGATATAGTGATATTCCTAATAGAGTTGATATGACAGAGATACAGTGATATTCCTAATAGAATTGATATGACAGAGATACAGTGATATTCCTAATAGAGTTGATATGACAGAGATACAGTGATATTCCTAATAGAGTTGATATGACAGAGATACAGTGATATTCCTAATAGAGTTGATATGACAGAGACACAGTGATATTCCTAATAGAGTTGATATGACAGAGATACAGTGATATTCCTAATAGAGTTGATATGACAGAGATACAGTGATATTCCTAATAGAGTTGATATGACACAGATACAGTGGTATTCCTAATAGAGTTGATATGACAGAGATACAGTGATATTCCTAATAGAGTTGATATGACAGAGATACAGTGATATTCCTAATAGAGTTGATATGACAGAGATACAGTGATATTCCTAATAGAGTTGATATGACAGAGATACAGTGGTATTCCTAATAGAGTTGATATGACAGAGATACAGTGATATTCCTAATAGAGTTGATATGACAGAGATACAGTGATATTCCTAATAGAGTTGATATGACAGATACAGTGATATTCCTAATAGAGTTGATATGACAGAGATACAGTGATATTCCTAATAGAGTTGATATGACAGAGATACAGTGATATTCCTAATAGAGTTGATATGACAGAGACACAGTGATATTCCTCATAGAGTTGATATGACAGAGATACAGTGATATTCCTAATAGAGTTGATATGACAGAGATACAGTGATATTCCTAATAGAGTTGATATGACAGAGACACAGTGATATTCCTAATAGAGTTGATTGGGCAGAGATACAGTGATATTCCTAATAGAGTTGATATGACAGAGACACAGTGATATTCCTAATAGAGCTGATATGACAGAGATACAGTGATATTCCTAATAGAGTTGATATGGCAGAGATATAGTGATATTCCTAACAGAGTTGATATGACAGAGATACAGTGATATTCCTAAAAGAGTTGATATGACAGAGATAAAAGGAAGCGATTTCTTTAAGAGGTTCCTAAAATATAAATCTGAAAAAGCACTTACACACTGACTTTATCTGTGTCCATGATTTCCCTTGTGTTTTGTATCTATAATCTATATTTTAGATTACAATTGTATTTTTTATTGTCCGTTGTTCAAATTATTATTATTATTTATTTCTTAGCAGACGCCCTTATCCAGGGCGACTTACAGTCGTAAACAAAAATACATTTCAAGAATCACAGTACAAGTATTAATACAATTAAGAGCAAGATAAATACAATGACTTTGGTTCTAGCAAGTACAAGTATGACAAAATACGATTCAGTAACGGAGCAGATGACAGTGTCAGTGATAGTTACATCAGGATGTAATTAAATACAAAATACTACAGATTAAATAACACTTGTGACAGATTACAGTACTCTAAAGTACAGGATTAAATGCAGTAAAATAGGGAGCCAATAAGAGCAAGTAAAGCGCATTTAAGGAAGAGTGATAAAGTGTCCAGAGGGAAAAGAGGAGTTCTACAGGTGCTGTCTGAAGAGGTGAGTCTTGAGGAGGTGCCGGAAGGTGGTCAGGGACTGGGCAGCCCTGACATCTGTAGGGAAGGTCATTCCACCACTGCGGGTGAGGGTGGAGAAGGAGCGGGCTCTGGAGGCAGGGGAGCGAGGGGAGATAGAGCCAGTCTTCTAGTGCAGGCGGAGCGGAGAGGTCGAGTGGGGGTGTAGGGAGAGATGAGGGTCTGGAGGTAGCTGGGTGCAGTCTGGTCAAGGCATCTGTAGGCGAGTACAAAAGTCTTGAACTGGATGTGAGCGGTGATCGGGAGCCAGTGGAGTGAGCGGAGCAGTGGAGTTGCGTGGGAGAAGCAAGGCAGAGAGAACACCAGGCGAGCAGCGGAGTTCTGGATGAGCTGGAGCGGACGGGTGGCGGACACAGGGAAGCCAGCCAGGAGGGAGTTGCAGTAGTCTAGGCGGGAGAGTACCAAGGCCTGGACCAGGAGCTGGGTGGCGTAGTTGGTGAGGAAGGGTCAGATTCTTCGTATGTTGCTCAGGAAGAATCGACAAGAAGGTGGAGAAGGAGGGTGAGTTAGTAGGGGATGCAGTGGATGTTGGGGTTGGAGCGGGAGGGGGTGGGAGGGAGGGAGAGGTGTTAAAAAGTTTGCGGATATCTGAGATTTTAGAAGAGAAGAAAGAGGCAAAGTCATCAGAGGAGATAGAGGAGGGAGGAGGATGGGGGGTTTAAGATGGAGGAGAAGGTAGAGAATAGTTTACGTGGGTTGTTAGTGGAGGCTTGGATTATAGATTGGAAATAAGAATATTTAGCAGAGGAGATAGTAGTGGAGACGATGGAGCGGTAGAGGTCTAGGGCAGCAGGGAGTTTGGTTCTCTTCCATTTCTTTTCAGCAGATCGCAGTGTGGTTCTTGCCCTGCGGAGCACAGAGGAGCCAGGGTTGGGGAGGAGGGGAGAGCAGGTCGGGAGGAGGGGACAGAGGGAGTCGAGGGAGAAGAAGAGGTTGGAGGCAGCAGAGTCTACAGAGAGTTGGGAGAAGGAGTCGATAGGAGGGAGAGGAGAGAGAGCGGTGGAGGCAAGGACAGAGGTGGAGAGAGAGCGGAGGTTACAGCAAGAGCTGACAGTGGGTGTAGGAATAGCAGGGAGAGATGGGAGAGACAGAGAAAAAGAGATGAAATAGTGATCAGAGAGGTCCAGGGGGGTGACAGAGAGGGTGGAGGGGTGGCAGGCCCTGGAGAAGGTGAGGTCCAGTTGACGGACAGCTTTTTGGGTAGGAGGGGATGGAGAGAGACAGAAGTCGAAGGAGTGAAGGAGAGGGAGGAATCCAGCAGAGTGGCTGGGGTTGGAGAGATGGATATTGAAATCACCTAATATGACAGTTGGGGTAGACAGAGGGGAGGGAGGAGAATAGATAGTCGAGTTCATCTAGAAAGTGAGCGAGAGATCCAGGGGGACGGTACAGTACAATTAGCAGGAGTTGACAGGGAGAGGTTAGTTGTTGCAGTATTACAAAAGTAACGGCTTTGGCTGTGTCATGATTAGTTAGCACAAACAAACACAAACAAAAAATAATATGGACTTGAAAACTGCACCTAAGACTGAAATAAATACAGTTTTAAGAAGTTAGCAGCTACACAAGCTTGCGAGCTTAAATTCTCCCACAGTGGGACGATCTATAAACCTAATTTCAGATACCCACTTTAAAACAGCAAACATCGTCTTCATTTCTGTCCTGAAAACTTACACACAACAACAAAAAGACAAGTCACACCATCACCCTGCTGTATCCCAAACAGACTTAAACAAACTTAAACCATTGGTACTCAGGACGCAGATATCTCCCAAACCATTTTATAAGGGAGTTTAAGAAGCTGTTGGGCACCAGCTGAGAAAGACAGGAAGTCCTGGAGTTACATCGTCTCTGGAGTACCGTCGACAACTCATAAAACAAAAAGGCAGAAACAAACTCCCCTACTCACCAAACAGTGCCACCTACTGCACAAGCTGTCCAACTGTGTAACCAGCCGTTTAATTTAGAAAATTACATTCCCTGCTACAGTCAACTTCATGAGACAAATACTGAAAATATTCTGATCATTTATTTAATTTATTTGAATTTAACTTATTATTAAAAATAATGTATCTATTAAATTCATGGGAACTATTACATTTATTAGAACTATTTTCCCTAGCGTAGATTATGATTTCCATTCCATGAGAGTAGATGTTAAAACTAAGACGTAGCTTTACAGTAAACTATTGTGATCCTTATGTGTCTCCATCCATTTGTGCATCCTTCCATATGATGATGTAGATATCCTTCTGTCTGGTGTTAATGGTTGAAGTGTAATGCTGGCTCCAGGGATCAGCTTATTTTGCCTCCCTGGCGCATCAGCACACACAACGGCTGCGATGCTGGGCCCGGGATCAACCACAGTGCGGCCTCCCAGCGCATCAGCATGACAACCGTCTGGATTGAGCTAAGTAGGGTACATCTCTGGGGTCTTCAAGTGGGCACCTTCCATCCTCGGTGTTTCGTCGACTAGCCCACGACTCCTCAAGAGGGCTCGACGGTGATTCTGGCGTCCCAGCATCACCCCCCACTGTCCCCCACTCAACTCAGCCCAGCTTACTTACCCGTACATCAGCGTTTCTTCCTTTCTATTGTAGTAATATATTTAGGAAAAAATAAACTTGCATTCATTTTTAAATAAAAATGTGTCATCTTTATTTCTAAAAATTAGTAACCCATTTTATAAGCGCAATAAGACACTCCAGGGCCTTACTACGCCCCTGGGCGTGCGGTTATTCTGGCACAACCAACACCCTGTCGTGTCTTATTGCCTATGTATTGAGCATTTGTATTGCATTGTATATAGACAATTTGAGTGCTATGAAAGTGACTCAATTAGATTATAATGAGGTACTACTGTATGCATTTGAAAAAAGCAGTTACATAACACATTACTTGGAAAAAAATATGAAAAGACAACCATTACTAAATCGAAATGAACAAGGGCAGCAGTGTGGAGTAGTGGTTAGGGCTCTAGACTTGACCGGAGGGTCGTGGGTTCAGTCCCAGGTGGGGGACACTGCTGCTGTACCCTTGAGCAAGGTACTTTACCTAGATTGCACCAGTAAAAACCCAGCTGTATAAATGGGTGATTGTATGTAAAAATAATGTGATATCTTGTAACAATTGTAAGTCGCCCTGGATAAGGGCGTCTGCTAAGAAATAAATAATAATAACAAAATCACAGCAAACACTGTGGTACATAAGACCCAACATATATTAAACACACAGGGGCCCATTTTAGAAAGCTCACTCTCTTTAAAGTGTTTTAGCTACAGCTGGCGAGCATTCTGAAACATGAGAACAAACCCTCTATAGAAACAGTAAAGAAATGTGTTGCTGTGCTAAGATCACTGATAATGCACAGACTGTGCTATTCAATTACTATAAACACAAAGGTACCTGTAAAAACACAATGTCTGTTTGTTCTGCTGTTAACTAAGACACTGCTGAGCTGATCTGTTTTGATGAGATCAGTTCCAATTGAAACTGACCAGCATGCCAGGGCTAGAGCTACACTCAGATCAGCCATACATTAGCTTCATTTACATATACCCTCTCAGTCAATCAGAGTGCAGGATGTTTCTGCAGTGTGATTGAATACTGCATGAAACAATCCTGGGGTGTAACTGTAACAGTACTGATGTTCTCCTTCACCAGTCCGCCCTGCAGTGACTCTGATACAGAGGAAAGCGCGGGAATCTGCAGGAACGGACGTCATTTGCCACGTGACGGGGTTCTACCCCCGAGAGGTTGAGGTGAACTGGATCAGAGACGGTGAGGCTCTGCTGGAGGAGGGGGTGTGGAGTGGAGAGGTGCTACCCAACGGGGACAGAACCTACCAGCTGAGAAAGACCCTGACAGTGAGTCCTGAGGACCAGAAGAAACACAGCTAC
>JAHFZB010000320.1:0-42454 GCA_036884735.1 Huso huso
ACAGGCCTGGTGGAGCGTGGCTGCGTGTTGGACAGACCGCCGGCCTGGCGTGAGTAGAGCCAGTGTGTGCTGCACAGCTGCAGTGCCTTATAGTCATGTTACGTGTCCAGGGACTGATTTGTTTCCTGTCTAATACAGGAATTCTGCATTTTCTGCTTGTGTCCAGACATGTAGGCTTGTTTTTAGATGCTTAGGGAGATGTGTACTGCAGTAGGATCACAGACTCTTATCAACCCTTCCAGAAACAAACATAAATTCATCTGAATAGTCGGTTGGATGGGTGTTACATCACAGTGGTGCCCGTACACACATCATTTACACCTTAAGAGTTTTACAGCCATCTAAAAAAAATGTAACCTAGACATCCAATTGAAATATAACTAGAGATAATAAAAAAAAACTATTGAGGGTCAGTCCATATTTCATGCTTAGATTTTTATATCTACTGTTTTTAGAGTACCATTCATTGTGATGACAGTTGGTACAGATGTTCTTTAGATCAAACTTTTGTGGATATGCATATCAGTCTGTCTCTGCCTTAAGTATGTACATTTGTCACATGTAGGTCATGTTATTCTAGTTTTTCATGGGACTGACATGGGCTGTATGTCTCTCATATACTTTTTTTTCTTTAATATTTTGAAATGTAGGAAACAATGGCATTGGCTCCAGTCAGAGCCAATGCCTCCAGTATATCAAAGCAAAAGCATGGTAAGAATCAGAAATATATGGTAATGTATAGTAAAAAAAAAAAAAAAAAAAAACATTGTGCTCTAGAGAAAAAAACTTCATAGTAAAAATGTGGTAAATAGCATAGTAAACTGAAAATTGACTATGGTAACTGTGTATGAGGGATCCTCTGCGATTCAGCCCTGAGCCTGTCTCAGATGGAAGCTTACCAAATCCCCCAGTAATTTACACTGGGGGCTACAGTATGCTGAGGCCTGTTGAGGCCTCTAGACTAGTGAATTAACCTGCTGTGCCTCCCACAAACTTTCTTCATGATGCCTCACTTGTCCTGTCCCTCATTGTGTGCTGTTTGATTTGACCTATCATATTCTGTTGATAACAAGTATTTTACCACCACACCCAGGCATGAGAGTGCCCACACCTGTAGCACTGTAAACAGAGAACAGGCCCAAAGTAAACAACCTGATAACAAGATAGTTCAGCATGAGGGTGATTGCTCTCTGAAACAGAGCAGGGCTATGCTGTGGCACTACAATGCAGTGGCTATATACTGTAGTAGCAATGTTGAGACATACCAATGTAGCCAGTGTACATACTGAGGCCTAACGCGTTATAAGCAAGACACATATTCTCACTCAGACCTGTGCTTTACTGTACTGCTTCAGCGTTCAATATAACGGTTAGGTGAACTGCATGTCGAATGTACATGGCATTTTATTTGACCTCTATTTTATTAGGAAGTCACTTGAGATTAAAAATCTCTTATACAAGTTAGACTTGGCCAAGAAGACAGCAAATAAACATCAAATCACACGCACTCAGTTAAAATAGTACCTAAAAACCGTTATGTGCAAGTTCACATCAAAAACATTAAAACATTACAGTATGTAAAACCGAAACAGCTTACTATTAAATAATTATCATTTATAAAATACCAAGGTACTGAGTTTAAGATCTTTCTGAAGACCAGGGACCAGGGAGCAAAGTAGTTAAAAGCTTTTTTTTACCAATTACTTAAAAAAAATAAAACAAATGACAAATGATACCTGAGTACTAATTGTTAGCAAATCATTAAGACAAGATGGTAGTTTACCCAGAATGACTAAAGACTGGCTGGACTACGCTAGTACTGTGCTACCATAGCAGGACTATGTGCATGTGTTGCTGGTAATGTGGTCTAGCAATGGTTCTGCTAGGATTTCCCTAGGGCGGTATTACAATGGTATCTCAATTTAATGGTATTTTTCAGTGTACTCAGTGTATTTTAACTGGTGGCCGTATTGATGGTGTAACAGTGTTAGTTCTGTATGTGTGACATGGTCCACTATAACACACTTGGTTACACTTGATTGTAATAAATATGAAGTGCTAGAATATGTGAATGGGAAATGCAGTATTGACCAGCAGTCTGGCAGTCTGAGAATAAGGGAAAGTGAGCTTCCTTAATAAAAGCTGCGGATTTGCTGGAATGACGTTGGTGCAGCCTGTGAGAGGCGGGGTTGTGCAAGCTGTGATGGGGAAGCACCATCTGCTTGTTGGTTTCCTTCCTGGTAAAGCTACAGATTTAGGGTTGCTACCCTTTCAGGGCTAGTCTGGTCAGTCCTGGAATGTGACATTCTCCCAGTGTCCAGAGTTAATGAATGTGGTGTTTCAGGTGAGGAATTTGATCAATATTTTGTACTTAACAAATATTTTGTATTTAACAAATTATAATTAATACTGTTATTAATTATAATTAATATAGTTTTTTAGATTTGTGATTGTTTATTTAATATTGATGCCAATTGTTGTTTTTTTTCTTATATACATATTTTTTCACATAAAATGTAATCCGTTACCACATTACGTTACTTGTCTGAAAAAGGAACCATTACAAGTTACTGAAAATGTGTTTACAATAATGCTTTACTCCCCAGCACTGCACATTCATGAAAATGTACACATTAAGACATTCTAGTTGTCCCAGGGTCTCATAATTTAGGTGACCTACTTTGGCACAAGTTCTACCATTTTGTATGGTATACACAACAGCAAAGTGTTTTTATATAATAGACGGGATATGAACTCTATGATATTGACATACCTTGTTTTAACTGTTAAACTTGTTTGTCCTTCTCTATGGCCTAGCCTGGTAAGCATCTGGTGTTAATATGTGCCTGAGGTAGGCGTACATATCAGAAATTCCAGCTGATGTTATATAACACTGCATCTTGGCTCCACAAGACACTTTCCTTCAACTCAAAAAGGCTGTTGCCTCACTCAACCCCAGCCTGGATCCAAAAAGAAAAGGGCTTGCGGCTGCCTCTCTGCTATTTTTACAAGGCCTTCTATAGCTGGATCTTACAATGAAGTTGGCTTTTACAGTCAACGTATTTTTATGTGAGTGGTGAGGTTTTCTTCACCCTTACCATGGTAAACGACTTTCAAAGCTTGGCAACGAATGTCGAGTAAATTTCTGTTTAGGTTCTGAAACTAAAAAAACAAATCATTGAGCACATTTATATAAACATCAGAATTTACCGGGACATTAACTGAGGTTAAAATACAAGAGCAAAGTAGAACTAAAGGGGTTTGCCAACACGACTCACATCAAAGTGCACTGGCAAATGGTTATCCTCATAGTTCTTTTAAAGTAATTGGAGCTAACAAAATAATATCATTAATCAGAGCTGTTTTCACTTCCATTAGCTAAATAGGTCTCAAATGTGCAGTTTTGCAAACACGTATTTTCATTTGAAAAACATATCTGGTGCTGCTGGAGGTTAAAGGAAGCTCTTGGTTTCTATGCCTAGTTCTCGAGTTATCTGTTTGCACTTCCTGGGTCATTTCACTTCTGTCATATGGGTCAAAACATGTTACTGGCTGAAAGCATGTCAGCAAATAGGGGAAGCAACTGGTAGGTTAGCCGGAATAAAGCCCTCGAAGGGGTGGGGACAATTTCACCATCCTGCTGAAATGACCAGGGAACTGCAAAACTAAATGAAAGACTTGCAAACAGAGATTTATTTAACCTAAAGCAGGACCAGATATTGTGTTTTAAAATAAAAATACAAGTTTACTATAACTATAACGTGTTTCTTTACAAAAGATTTACAAAACATACACCCAAACAAGACACATATAAAAACAGAATGTAATAATAATAAAAGGAATTCAATATTAGTTTTGAAAGAAACACATGCTATAGCCTCCTCAGTCCTGAGACCAGGTTTGTTAATACAAAACTAAATGTGGCTGTGAAATGCGTCATTTGCTTTACATGAGACCACAAAAACATACAAAATATGAGACCAATATTTGGAACCACGGAATATTGAACGTTCAGTATTCTAAACATCCGTACCCCAGGGCTCTTTGGCTGATGGTAGCACAGACAATTTCAAATGAAAAATGTTCGGTATACTGAACACAAGGACAGAGGAGGATAGCAAAGATATATTTTCATTTTAAAACATCTGTTGCTAGATTAAAGAAATCTGTTTGCAGGTCATGCTTTCAGATAGTGTTGCACTTCAATGTCATTTAACCAGACAAGTACAATTTTCCCCAACCCTTTAACGCCTTCTTTCCTGTAATTAACCAAGTACACTGAGAAGATCGCTATATAGGCTACACTTATAGTAAGTCATTCCCAATATTCTTTCCCAAAATTTACCAAAACCAACTTTAGATACTTTTAAATAACTTGAGTTAATAATATCATAATTTATAGTCGATGTTTACACTGTAAGATAATAAGACTGCACATCCCACCTGTAGTTAATAAACTACTTTCTCTGTCTATATAAATGTAGAGTAGGTGAGGCTCAAAGAGTTTCAAGGTCAGAGGTTGCTCAGACCCAGCAACTCAGGACTCTCCAGACAAGCTCAAAGCAGATCAAAGGCAGATCACAGAAAGCTCAGTACTGGAGCAACCGAACCCAGAACCCCAAAGAACTACCGTGAATACCATAAAATGACCTAATGATGAAAGCTCTTTTTAACAGAAGTGCAAAGTGTTAAAGTGAATCTAAAAGCATTTTCACAGCAGCCGTGTTCTACCTTTTAAAAGCCCCTTTTGATTACAGAATACCAGGAGTCACTATGTACAAGCAATTCAACTCAAGCTGTGTTTAAACGCATACTGAGTTGACAGTAATAGCTGAGATGTGTCACTGCCTAGTGAATGAGGAGTCTTTGATTCGTAATGAGTTTGTTCGCAGTTTTGTGAAAGGCTCAAATTAGCCTTATTTTTTGGCAGTGGCTGCTAAAAAGCTCAAGTGTTTTGCCATATCAGCTACTGATATTAAACTCCTCTGTACAAATAGCCTGTGTTTAAGTACTGCTGATTTTTAAAAGCAGGTGACGTCACCTGTACCGATTTATTGAGAGCACAACAGAAACTCAGTATGTCACAGTTGATGTCATGAATGTAATGCGGAACACAGCAGGCAAAACGTGTGCTCTGATTGGTTAAAAGGTCCTTAGCAGTCTATAGTTCTTGTTAATGACCGCATAATCAATATATTAGTACTATATGGTCATAGTTGTCAGATTATCCTTTAAAGCCAGGGTGCCTAGCCATGTTTTAAATACAACGCTACAGAAAATGAAATTATTTTCTATGAAGGCATTTTGTCAAGTGACAAAAATATTTTGCAGACGTTTTTCAAGCCAGTTGTGGGCCAAAGCAAGCCTGTCACACATCCTTACAAAAATCGACAGTGAAAATCTAAATAATAAAACCTAGCAGACATTTTTTATATATTAACGCCACCAAACATTGTTAGCTGGTTAAGAAAACACCTCAGACAACAAGTATGCCCCCCACCATGGGTGTCAGTTCCAAATCAGAGCTTGCAGTGTGACCATAAGGCTGATGACCAGGACTCCTCAACTATGAATAAACATGATTGTTTCATTAAAAAAATCAGCAGTTCAATGAAAATTAGATACATGTTTTTTAAGACCTAGCTGGCTAAATGGTACTGTATTTTAAAATGACTGACTTACAGAATGTGGAATAACTTCTTGTGTTCTCAAGATACATGTAAAAATGTAAGTGTGATGTACAGACGGAGAGATGTACAGACACCTCCATATCATAATCTGATACTCCCAATGCTAAATAGTGTTGTTTCATCACAATTTAATTAGCGGTTTTGATCTATGAAAAAAAATGTAAGTCACATACAGATGAAAAACGTTATCTCCCAGAATCTGATACTCTCAATACCGCTAAATAACGTTAATACCACGTTTAATCACAATTTCGATAAGCCAGAGGTATGTATAAATGTAAAGTGTGACATAAGACCACCGTCAACACTGCTTGCTTTATCAGTGAGAGCCTTTGTGTATTTGTCAGAACTCACCCTTACATTACAAATCTAACTCCTCTTCCATTTTCATCATGTTTTATTAAGACTTTCAAAGATTCCCACAGCTTCATAACAGAACATTTCATGCTACAGCTGAAAAACAAATTTAAGACACATTGTTGCTTTTTCTTTTAATACCAGTACAAAAAATATATATTTTTTGCTTACAAAACTGAAAAGTCCCTGTTTTAGCAGCACCTTCAACATTATCATACTTCTTCAAACTAGCCATCTATCTATCGTACACATACAAGGGATAGACAAAAATAGAAACACTTCATAACACTGTCATTAGGGTGTAGGAACCCCATTGGCGGCCAGGAGAGAACCTTGCAGCTGAGTGACAGCTATTAACCCTCAAAGTCAGATTGGTGGTTTTTGACCATTTTTACTAAAACTGGGAGATGCAGCTTTCATGTATTACAGAATACACGTGTGTGCTATAGATGGCAGGTGTTTCTAATATTTTGTCCAGCCCCTGGGTATCTACAAGGTGAGTCGGAAGCCATGCACCATGGGAAATTCATGTCAGTGCCAGAAATCGAATTGAGCACCATTCGGATGCTGGCACACACCAATGCCCTTAACCTTATCTCACTGGTAAAGGACATTGTCAGAGTATTCTTTACACTTGTATGTTTGCCTCCAGAATTGCCTGTGTTGCATGCCTTTTGAAAGGACTTGAACCCTTTTCCTCCACTGACAGAGCAGATTTCCCTTGACATTTGTTCCACTTCCAATTCCTCCCTTCTTTCCCATTGAGGAATGTATTCTGTTCTTAAGGAATGTCTCTTTTCCCCTGCTTCCTGCATTTAAGAGATCAGGAAACACTTAATGGATGATGCATGACAGTCCGCAGTTTGAGATTACCAGTAATCTTCATACCAGTCATACCAAACTCCATGCGTATACATTATAGTCACTGTCCCGTTGTGCTGTGTGGAATGAAACATCTCCTAGCTGTATCAAACATACAGCATATATACATGCCTGGATCTGACATTTGCTGTTGGAACTTGTGACAGAATATATGGGTGATTCCCTTTAATGGCATCACAGACCTGCAGAAATGTAGGTCTATATACTGTAAGGACAACACATGATGAGCTATAAAAGCTATATCTTAGACTCTGCTTGTCTGCATTTGATTTTAGAGGACATTCTATACTGTATGCTGTAGATGTAGTTCACGGTGACCTGTAATGTATGGATTACAATCATGCTTGTATACCGTGGACGCTTGAACTGTGGCCAAAACAACTCCTATGATTCCTCCACTGGAAAGCTATTTTTGTTAATAACATGCAGGGAATTCAATGAACAAGCAATTCTATTAAGAGCTTGTTCACAGTACTGACATACTATCTGCAGGTAGTTGGAATATCACACTGAAGATTACATCCTCTCCATACAACAGGCTACCTATCAGATTGAAAAGCTTAAAGGTAGCAATTGTGCTGTCCCTTTACATTTTATATGACGTCACTCTCTGGGGCAGGCGGGCGGTTCTTGTTAAAATGATCCAAATGCTGTTTGTGTTGTGTTTTAATGTATACGTTTGTGTTAAGGTGCTTTAACCTGAGTTCAGGAGATGCTCTTCAGTTCTTGTATAGTTATAGACATATGTGACAGAAGCTTGATCTGCTTGTCTATAGAAATGTAAGTCATCTGCATCTAGTGAACAGCACATTTACATCAGGTTTACTTTTTTAGCACTGGAAATGCACACCTGTGCGCTACATGGTGCTGGGGCTTGCAATTATAAACGTACTTTAGCTCAAAGTGCCTACGTTACATGTGTATGTATGTCTGAACTGAAGAGCAGCACCTTAACACAGACTATATCATACAAAATGTAATTAGTAGGACAGCAAATCAACTTAGAAAATGTCATTTGAATTGCCTTACTATTTAATTATTCAATAAAGGTGTGCTGTGGTAAGGCTTTGTGATATAGTCTTGCTGCTTTAAGAAGAGACTGTTAAATTAGAAGGATGAGGTCATACATTTTGGCGTGGGAAGCAAAAAAAAAAAACAGGAAGATCTGGTCATTGCAACGCCTTACTATTGGCAACAGTTTTCCAATATTAACAGTGGTATCTAAAAGTCCCTAACAGTATGACTTTGTAGTAGCCTTTTATTGGTAGATTTCTCCACAGTGTAAATGCACACCTGTTACATACATTGAACTATATATAAGCAGTTGGTCCACTGAAGTTTGTAATAGCAAACTTGTAATATGATACAGCAACTAAGACCAATTTATCAAAGCCTTTTACTCTGCAAACACAAATGCAACCCTTATGAAATCTAGTATATCTGAATTACAATTGAAATAGCTGTAAAATATTTACCTAAATATATTGTTTTGGTCACACTGATATATTTTAAACAAACTATAGCCTAAATATATCATGAATGTGTAATAGGAATATATTCCATAATATATCTGATTATAAATACCATATGTTTCATATATTTTTATTTTTCATGTGGGAAGCTTTGTAGCATTACTGGTGTAGTAAAAAGCTTTGATAAATAGTGACTAGTTTGACATCTTCAAACAGAAACGAACAGGAATTAGTCCATATTTCATTTAAGAAGTGGATATGTACATTTTAATATTCCGTTTTCAGAGAACCAATTTTTTTTATCAAAACCTGAGGGTTTTTTTCTTTTTTGTTAGAAAAGATTTTATGAATGTATTATATCTGAAACCATTTGTTTAGCAAACAGCTACGAAATAAAGTTGCTAAAATATTTCGTTGCGCCTTGCTGGATTAAAAAAAAAAAGATAACTAGTCCAGTTTCACATACAGCACAATAGCAACACCACTATTCAAAGACTGAATCCCATCCTCAGGGGAAAAAAATATTTTTTTCACATACAGTGAAAGCGTCTCTCAAAACGTACTGTAGTACTACTATCACAATATTATGGACACATCAACTCTGCAGTAGTACTACAAGATTAAAAAATACAAAGGGGTCTTTTCAATTGATCTAAACAGTGGGGTATCTAAATAGCCTCACTGTTTAAATATTTTAAATACTGTAGGTACAAAAGAGACTTCTACAGTTTTCAGGTCTTTAACAAATTCCTTCCTTTTAATGGTTTAAAAGGGTTTACAAGATTGTTTTTTCAAAATGAGGTTCAAATGTTCTTTGTAGGTTTTAACACATGCATGGAGTTTGCAACAGTGTTAAAATGCCCATACTAACTTTGCACTACAGTACTAGTGATTTGTAATGAATTAACTGTGTCCAATATAACTGCTTTCTGTAACTTATTGCAATAATAGAGCAGTATATTTGTGAAAGAGTGCATATACAACCCTCAGGTTAAGAATAACATCTCTGGATCAGGTGTAGTTTTTACATGAGAAGGTACTGGAATTCTGCATCCTGAAAAAGGATGATTGGAAGTGTGGTTGATTAGCATTTGATCAGAATTGTTTTCAGCTGTGTCCTTCTAAAACCTTGTTCTACTGCGGTGCTTGCTAGCGCCCTGAATACCCAAGAAGGCAATATCACATAGGCACTGTTAACTTCTAGTGAAGGTGCTTCAGTTAAAGACATTTTGGTATGGTAAAGCGACTCACACCTGAGCCACTGCAGTTACCCCGTCCTGAAGGCTGTCAGCCAGGGTAGAGAGTTGAGAGGAATGGGGGGGGGGGGGCAATGGACAGCAGGTGGGATTCATGTCATTTGAAAGGTAGCAGTGTCCTCCACGCACAATGTTGTAGGATGGTGGCAGATTACGAACGCCCAGGGTTACTCCTGAAACAGAACTTCACACTAGATCATCCACACTTCCTCTTGAAAGAGTTTTTCAATGAAGGCCTTATTTACATTATTTATGCAGGACTCACTTTAAGTGTCGGAGGATTAGATGACCACCTGCTTTCAAAAGGAACAATGAAAGATGGACGTCAATCATTGTGGAATTCTGAAAGACTTTAATCCATTGTAGCTAGGAATAGAATACACTTTAAAACATCCAAAATCCAAGTAACCCCACTGGTAAAACCCCCACAGAGAAGAAAATGCTGGAAGTTATTTACAGGCGTTTATCTGGAGTGCACTAACCAGCAGTGGATCCCTTTTGAACTTGTAGTTTTGGGGGTCCAAGTGGGGTTCAACCTGGACAGAACTGGATATGAATACTACAGGCTGTCCAGACAGTGTGTCAACCTGGGTCTAACAGGCAGAATCAGGCACAACAGCAGCTCATCACAGCTCAGCTCCAAACCCAGCACAGGACCAGTGGAATTGACCTCCAATTTGTGGGAATGGTGGCCTTTGTCAACTCCTACACAGGTTCCTGGCTTTAAAGAGAGAGAAAGAGACACGCAGGACAGAGAGAGCAGAGACTAGAGGAAGGGGAGTGGGGCCTAGCACAGGGTTAAATGTTGTCGTACATGTTGAGGGTGCTCTCCAGCTGCTTCCCAATGCGCTGGTAGAACAGGATCTGCTGTTTCAGGTAGGCCTGCATCATCTCCTTGAAGTCGACAGCGCGCCGCTCGTGGAAGTGGTTCATCTCAGCCTGCAGAGCAAAGCCCACCACCCGGCAGCGCTTCTTCACCCCATCAGCCTCCTCCTGGTCCATCTTCCCCTCGTCACTCATGCGCTGGCTCTCCTTCACCTTTGCAAAGGCGCCTGAGGGAGAAACAAGAAGGGGATGCTTTCAGTGGTGTGCTGTGAGGCAACGGTAGCACAAAGGCAGCTACCAGGTTATGAGTAGACAATCTTTATTTTTATTTTTACACTTTTGGTTTCAAAATTAACTACATTTTAATTTTAAAATGAGCGATAACCAAGGCTTAAAAATCTTAGAAACATTATCACTGGCTCACTTTGTTCTAGTTCTATTTATTTTTACTTTTTTTGAGGACGCGCATGTGTCATGCTTTAAACTGATATACAGTTATTACAGTAACCTGGCCCCCAAATAAAAAAAATAAATAATAAAAATAAAGATAATATAAACACACACTGTCAACATCCTGGTCTGTACGGACGGGATGCCACCTCCGCAGTGAAGTGAACTCTAAGCGCGCGCTGTGAAACTGAAACAAAAATCATTTTATGTTGCCACAAAGCTGGAAACTATATTAATAGTTTGAAAAAAGGAGTAATGCAGGCATATCTCTGTCGTGAGGATGGGTTGCCAAAAAGCACTCTGTTTTTTGGCTTCTTCAGCAACCATTACAAATTGATTAAAAAAAAAAAAAAAAAAACTTTTTATGTCGGGTTGATTTGGAATAAAAGCTCAGTTTGGGATTCTTGCATGTTGGATTAAGATTTGGTGCACTTTGAAACGATTCATGTCAGATTGATTTTGAATAAAAGTTCAGCTTCAATTCGGGATTTTTGCTTTTTGTACTGTGTTTTATTTATTTAACAAATAGGATAAAGCAAAGTCAGAATACTGCATACATGAGACGAACAGGTACATGTAATTCTACTTTTATTCACACTTCTCATTAACTTACTCCAACAGTTTATCGTTCATTTTGATTGTCCTTTCGCCCTAACAAACACCCTTTTTAATATGGTTTACCATACCTCTCTGTGCCTTACAATGCTTACCTATTAACTTGCTTTCAGTACTTTATTTCACTTGGCTATTCATGACAGCTCGTAATAAGTGTTTTTAAAATAAATACAAGTCCAACAGGTAGATACAACACATGTTTAGGTGCTGAAAACATGAGAAAAGTCAAATTATGAATGCACTTGATTTACATGTGGGTTAGTAGCTCCTACTGGGTTCATTCAAAGACCATTCTGTACACAAGTACCAATTGTCTCGATAAACAGTTATCTCAAACTGTGATTTGCATCAGGAGACAGCTCTGAGTGGGTGTGAGCAGGCACTGGAGACCCAGGACTGGTATGTGGCCTCATTTGCGTCTCTATGCAAAGTGCTAGCAGAGGACTAGGCGTGGGCAGAGTTAACCCCTTCAATACTGAGATTATTTACCTAGTCATGCTGTTGAAAGCTAAATCATTGGGAACCTTTAAAAACCGACTTGACAAAGTTTTAGTTTTGAGCTTTTAGGAACCGGATGAGCACTGATGGGCAGAATGGCTTCCTCTTGTTTGTACCTTCTTATGTTGTTATATGTATAAAAAGACCAAAATGATCTATATACAGGGTAATAGCAAACATATTTTTGCTCAAAGTTTAGTTCAAGTAAGGGAATCCCAAGAAATGGGATCACCTTTATGAAAGCCTTTTTTATGTCAAAGAAAAAACAAGCAGTTACAAATCTTGTTACAAATTACAAGTCATAAAACTTGTAACTTTTTTTTCCTTCACATTAAATGGTACATATTGCACTGATCTAAGTACCTTGATCAATCTGACCACCTGATTTCAATAGCTCATCTAATCTCTTCCTGTGAAAAAGGCAGGGATGCAAAACAAGAAAAAACTAGACATTTTCAAACCCTGGTAGTCCTCAAGGATAAGACCTATTTAGAAAGGAATGTCGTTTTACATAATCCTGGCTGTCCACCTCTTGCATAACACGATTTCCACAACATTTGCTCTGTTGAGTTTTAGTCATTTTTCAGTTAAATTCAGGGCTGCTGTGAAATCCTAAGGACCTTTTGTCTTTGATTTTCTCATTGCAGTGAGTCTGAGCCTTTGCTGAGCCCACTCTCCACAATACTGCACTATCATGAACCTTAATGGTTAACCTTAACCTTGTTTTACTTGGCACATGGTCTTATATTCACAGATGCTGCAATTACTCTTTATTTGTAAACACTAGGGTTAGAACAACTACTAATTTGACAGTAAACTAGTCACCACTTAAATTAATATAGATAAATCATAATGTATCATTCTCTGTTTATGAACGTACTTTACTAGCTCTGCACTATATTTTAAACTGCATGGAATCTTATTAAAAACTATTTATTCATGTTCTAAAATGTTATTTATTATATGCTACTCGCTTATTCTGTCCTTCTGAAACCACATGCTTCACAATTACTTTCTGTTTCAATTCAAACAGCTGAATACAATTTAAATATTTACATTGTTAGTTTGCTACTAGAATACACTTTAAACTCAGTTTTTTAATTTAGTTGCTCTGCTGCTAACTGAAGGGTCTGGTTGGTCAACTACCAGTTTCTGAGGTCAACTGTCAATTTTCTTATCGACTATTCTGTTCTACCCCTAGTAGTCCATTGTTCTGGTTGTTTCTGCTTCAAATCCCTGCATCGAAACATGTGTTTACAGTCTATAAACCACTATGGAGATATTTACTCTTAAAGGAGAGCTAATAAAGGTTTTTAAATCTTGTTTTCATGACCTAATGGTTTGACAGCCCTGGTACTGTATTTATTTTAAAATGGGAGAAAAATAAATATTTAACCCTATTATGCATTTCTTTTCAAAATGTCTGTCTTCCACCTAAAACACCACTCCTAGCCCCTGAGACTACACATGGGAATTGCTCTGTGCTTCATTGGACTGCAATATAAAGTTACTATAACTTATTTTCTATGAAACAAACACTTGGACGCAGTCATCGAGGGATGCATCTCTCAAGAACAATTAAAACGACAATCACTTTACCCCCCATTTTCTCCCCAGTTTAGAATATCCAATTACACTCCTTCACCACAGCAACAGCTCAGGAGAACTGAAGGTCAGTGGGTGTCCGCATTCCACAAAAACTCCAATTGCCTCTCTACCCCCAGGAACTCGAGAGCGGATGTCAGCGAGCTACCGGAGGACAAAGACCAGCCCTGCAGTTGAGAAAAAATGGGTCTTTCTTTTCATATTCTGTTTTTTCTTTGATCATATCTTTCAGCAAAACTCTGGTCAGCGTTAGAAAATACATGACTGAAATAGGCTAGGCTTTGAAGCTAGCTTGCAATACCACAAATTAATCTCCGTGGAAGAAATGCTGAAAAGTCATACAGTTGTAAAAATAAGATTGATAAAACAAAAAGCCTGCCTTTTAGGCAGAATACAAATGAGGCTTGTGATCTAAGGAAAGACAAACAGCTAAGTGGGAACAAACAGATACCCGCACCAAGCACTGCAAAGTGAATGCTGAGCTCAGAATCACACAGCTTTCTGTTAGTTAAAACAAGGCGGCTGTTATTGAGAAAATGAGTGAGTTCAACACACTACATGCAGTTTTCAGGGGGTCGGTATGAAAAGTTCCCAGAATTTTGTCAAGGTTGTAGCGACCTGCGTAGTTCAATCTTGCCCCCTGGTGCAGTTGTTTTCATTACTATAGTTCTTTTTGTTGTTGCAAGCACTTAGTATAGAATCCCCCTGCACAGGATTCAGAATTTAGTTTACCATGCCTAGTTTTATAATGTGCTTTACCGTGCTTTCACTATAACTGAACAGGGCTCTTTGTGTGCACATGATAGGTTAGCTTCATCAACACTCTCTTATTGTGTTGAGAATTCCATTTTTTTTTGTATATATATTTTTTGATACTATAGCTCCTTGCGATCCTGTGTTTATTATAATGCACATTGTTTTCCATTGGTTATTACCGTTTCCTAAGTGTAAGTTTATCAGTAGTGCAAAGGGGAATGAAGTATAAAAAAGGGTAATAATGGATTTGAAAACCTTGGTCGGCACCCTGTTTAAATAGCATTCAGATCTGCCTCTGCTTTAATAGAAGACAGAGCGGTCATGTATAGTGAAGTTTACATTTACATCATTATGTGTTGGTTGCTTCTCATTTTCCTTACAAAGTTGACTTCTGCAATAAGTCTTACAAGAAATTCGCCGAGGATTTGTCTTCAATCTTTGCTCTTGCTATACGCCTTCTGTTAAGTTCAAATTGACAGCTGCTTACGTTGATCAGCCATCTGTGCGACCCCTCAGTTATAAAGCACCGGCAAATGGTTAAGATGAAGAAATACGTCAGTGGTGGATACAAACAGTGGTGCCCTTAAAGGAAACCAAGTCCAATATAATAACTAATTCACGTAAAAGTCGTTTTCATTGAAAAAGCAATTGATTTCACAGTGTAGCTTAGCAGCATGTGTGCAGTAGTCATTTGAAACTTTTTGCATGAGGAAATTAAATAGGGGAACTTTATTTTAAGCCAGTAGAACTATTTTTGACCGCTGCCCCCAAACACTATTGAAAAGCTCTGATATATAGTTTGCAATAGGGGGTGTTTCGTTTACTTTCTGATATGTTTAAACTACATGGTGTGAACAAAACAATGCCAGTAACCCTTACCTAATATGTATTGCCATCATTTCTTAGGTATTTCATGTATGACAGACACACACATACATTATGGTAAAAGTGAATTATTTTTTTCTAATGACTAAAAAAAATGACAAGGCTGTTTATGTTGGCAACAGAGAGTGAACTAACCGGCTGTGCCACCTAATCCCTTGCATGGAGCAAATACTTGAGGTCCTAAATACAGTACATGAATCTGATATCTCGCATTTCATGACATTTTGAGTTGTCAACATTCATGAAACTGATATCCTATTGACTTTCTATTGTAATTTTACAAATGGTATATATAAAAAAAAAAAGTCCTTGTACAATGACACGCGTGATTCAGTGGTATTGCTAAGCTTATACAATGGCACAAGGAGAGGTAAGGGTGAACGAGTCTATTACAAATACACTAAAGCCCTGTTTGTGCAACCTGTTTGAATGTCTGCCGTACTGTTTACAAAGCAGTAATCGCTGTAATTTGTGTTTGTGGCTATTCAGGTAAAAAATGTCTTGGTATGAATGATGATGACAATACAAACTTTGTACCTGAATAGAAAGCAGTGCAGTTAAAAAGACCTCATTTAGAAGGCTGATCAGGTCTGTTGCACCTGGTAAACAGGATTCTGTGTACTGTATACAGGTAAAAACAATGTCATAAATATCCCTGTGACAGGACAGAGGCCCAGCATACTTAGAAGTATGTGTTTTTGTGGTTGGCAGCTGTGGATGAAAAGCCTGGGGCCAAGATGGTTGCCTTTGCAAAGCCACCTAGTTTAAATTGGTTTGTGTAATTGTTTAATTACTTAATTAGAAAAGTATGAAATCTTTTATTGGTTAAGTGTGGAATGTGGCCAGGTGGTGATTGAATTTGACTGTCAATCAACCCCTGCGTGGTGTGGTTCTGTGAAGGCAATTGCTAACCTTACTGCTTAACAGAGTAAGAGTGAGAGTGAGAGTGAGAGTAAGAGAAGGATGATGAAAACGTTAGTGAGCATGATGTAACTCAACAGTATGTACAGAATAGTATAGAATTAGAAATGGCAATGAACAGTTGAATAGAAATGGTGCTATTTAAGACCTAGATGTCATTAGCTATGCAAATGTGTTAGTATCAAGGTGGAGTATATTAAAATGACTGATTTACAGTATGTGGAATCATTTCTTGTGCTCTCCAGACACCTGTAAGTGTAAGGTACAGACGCATGTCCAGGCAGAGACACACCTACATATATCACACAAGCTGTTCATGACAAGATTCATCCCAGCTGGATTGCCGTTTTTCCAGATATATAGAAAACGTACGGACGGACAGACATCCCCATATTTCCCCCAGAGTACTACTCGGAATGGCTAAATGTTATTACCAAGTTTTAAATGTGAGTCATGCATAAGGACTCCAATTCCCAGAAGCCCACTCCACCCTTGGACTCTTCTCAGAAACAAATCTCTTTTTTTCCCCACTTTTCCTATAAATCACATGTTTTCAATTGCTCTGCATTCATTTTGTGCCTTACACAAACTCTTCTGACAGCTAGGCACATTGTTTACATCAGTCCCTAGGTCTTGGTCAACCTAGAAAATAACACGCAAAACTGCAAACCTTGCAAGTCAAAATTAGATACGGGCACAAAAAAAATCATATCCATGTAAAACATGCATGTCATCTAAATAAAAACACAAGAGAGAGACCAGGAATGTGTTAAGTCAATAAACTGTGTGATCTCAGGCAACTGGTGTGCTATTATGTAACAGATTTTTTAAATGTTTACTCTGGTCTAGAATGAATTCCTATTTTTTAAAAGGAGAAACATACCTGTTCATTTTACACATCTAGAATCCAACAACAAAATGATATCTTTCAATGTCTCTTAAATTAGCTAACACAATATGTATTGGCATCAGTGTGGAGTAGTGGTTAAGGCTCTGTACCCTTGAGCAAGGTACTTTACCTAGATTGCTCCAGTAAAAACCCAACTGTATAAATGGGTAATTGTGTGTAAAAATAATGTGATATCTTGTAACAATTGTAAGTCGACCTGGATAAGGGTGTCAGCTAAGAAATCAATAATAATAATTATAATAATAATTTCATAGAGCATTTTCCTATATGAAAGATGTACACATAATATCAAATGGCTGTTTGATTTTTAATGGTATTTTTTCAGAGCATTCAATAAAACTGGCAACTATCTCTTACACAAAGTTGCTTCAGTTATTTTCTATAAAAAGAATTCAGACTCTCAGAATCAGGACGTATTGGCTCACATTTCAATACCCATCAATGCCGTGTTTTCAGTGTTGACCTAATTCCTTCATGTGACATTAGGAAGTTGACTGGAAGTGTAGCACTGAATATATATATTAGGCAATAATTATTTTCTTAGCAACATGTACTTTAAGCACTTTCAAACACTTGTTTGTTTCTAAATCTGTAATATTAATAAGGAAAAACAAATAGGAGCAAATGCTCCCAGGCAATAGCACTCCAGGAATTGCCAGGGATCACACTATGTCATTGAAGATGGGCTTTAAACACACCTGTCATAATAAGGGCCACCAAGAGAGGCACTGGATAAAAGTGACTAGTCTTGTTTAAACTGGAGGAACACGTAACCAATCTTGACTGAATACCGCTTCTTGTGCAGTCTTGGTAATATGCGAGCACCTGCCAACCAAGTACCCACTATAAGCTCTCTATTAAAGTCTGTCAGATCTGGTATTTTTCCCATCACTGCTGACACTGACTTGCAACAAGAGAATGCAGTTTTGATATATTGTAAAATGAAAGTAATATGTGATTACAATTCCTGTTTCTAGACTTGTGTCAAAATCCAGTGTGACAGAGTTGATGAATCACATGCCAGCCTTTATTAAAATGCAGCCCACCTAACCTGGATTTTTCATTATCCAGTCTTTCTACCCTTGTGCTACCAGTAACCTTGCAGAACCACTGCCATTGTAGTGCCACTTGGAGATTTGGAAGTTGTTGCCTTCTAAAGTGTGTGGCTAATATCTTTAAAATAATTTTCCTGCATGTTTCCCTGTGTGTGAAATATGTGCCCCTCTTGCAGACAAGAGGGGAAGAAAGATACTTAAATGCAAGTTTATCTTCAAACATGTGGAAACAATTAACACAAAAATCCCCCGCAACAAACCAGTGTCCCACAATGTCCCACAATCTGGTTCCGTTGTTATACTAAAATTCCATGAGATCTCTTCATTACTTTTTCCACAGAATTTTGTGCACTCTAATTTATCAGAAATACCTTAGTACAGCTTAGAAGTTGGAGTCACTGTGTACGATGTTATCAGTTGAACCAAAAAAATACTGTAGAACAAATCCCTATTTTTCATGTAAAATATTTGTTTTGCTTGTCTGAGGTACAGAACAGCTTGTTAATGGTATTAATAACCTAAGCAGGAGCAGGTCTATTTAGTTCCCTACGGATGGTTTTCCACTGGCTATTTGTCGAGCCGAGTGAGAACCAAACCGTGAAACTCACAACACTTCTGAACGAAGAAAATCAAGTCCTCTCTTTCTTCTAGGCTGAAGAGATTATTTTATTTTAACCTGTCCTCATAGCTCATGTCATTATGTACTGAGATCAGCCTGGTTGCCCTTCTCTGTACCTTCTCGAGCGCAATGATGACTTTTTTGTCATGAGGTGACCAAAACAGCACAGAGTATTCTAGGTGGGGTCTAACTAGGACATTGTATGATCTTAGCATAACCTCTCTAGACTTCCATTCCAAGCTTTCTGCAATCTAACTTAACATTCTATTTGCTTTGTAATTGCCTCACCAACAGAATTTCTGTTCAAAAGTCCAAATGCATTACATCATCCCCTTACATATAATGCCGTGTGGGGCGAGGGGAAGAGCAGTTAAAGTATTGCATGTTCCCCAATCCACTTGTAAATTACAGTTGAGTTTTTGGCTAATTATAATACAAACAAAAATGTTGTATATTGATTTATGCCTGAATAACTGTTGCAATGCATTGTATTTTATGAAAACTACTGTCCAATTGGTGAAGTAAAAAAAGGAACAGCCACTTATCTTACTTGAAAATTAAAGCTGAACAGGAAGTATAAGTTGGAATTTGTTTTATAGAAGTGGGAACTAAATTTATTTATTTACAGCTACTAGACTGTCACCACAGCACTCTGGCTAATGTGTTTCAGATATGCAGCACTGAGACAATAAGTAATGGAACCTGAGAGCAGAGAGTCATACCTGGAGGATCTATAATGATTGAGGGCCTGATCCTATCTCCGTGACAACCACACTCAACACTCAGCTGTGGAAAGCTCATTGGTTGTCAGAGAACAAGAAAAGCTGTTTACCCTGACCCATAAAAACCTGGTATTTAAAGGTGTGGGATTCCCTTGGGTTACAAAATGCAATTTCCTTTTCACTGCACCCATATTGCAGTTGAACCTTTGTAGAAGAGTATGCGGTATTAATACAGATACCGCAGTCATATTGGTTCAGAGGTTAAAGTCACCGACACATTTAGCATGCACTGTTTATGCACTGTTTATATAACGTCTGTAGCAACTTTGTACATTTACAGCCATAACTAAACCTGACAGAGAGAATCACAGAACACAACCGAGTACCAACCCTGTGTACCATGACAAGGTCATCTTTCCTTGACTTCCATTTAGAAGTCTGTAGTTTAGTCCTAAGGTCCTAGCCTCACTGCGAAACCTGGTTTAGATCCTTGATCCTAGCCTCACTGTGAAACCTGGTTTAGATCCTAGATCCTAGCCTCACTGTGAAACCTGGTTTAGATCCTAGATCCTAGCCTCACTGTGAAACCTGGTTTAGATCCTAGGTCCTAGCCTCACTGTGAAACCTGGTTTAGATCCTAGATCCTAGCCTCACTGTGAAACCTGGTTTAGATCCTAGATCCTAGCCTCACTGTGAAACCTGGTTTAGATCCTAGATCCTAGCCTCACTGTGAAACCTGGTTTAGATCCTAGATCCTAGCCTCACTTTGAAACCTGGTTTAGATCCTAGATCCTAGCCTCACTGTGAAACTTGGTTTAGATCCTAGATCCTAGCCTCACTGTGAAACCTGGTTTAGATCCTAGATCCTAGCTTCACTGTGAAACCTGGTTTAGATCCTAGATCCTAGCCTCACTTTGAAACCTGGTTTAGATCCTAGCCTCACTATGAAACTTGGACAATTCAATAGACCTTGTTCTTCAAACCCACCCCAGCTCTATTGATGTTGAAGCTTGAACTCCCAGTAGAAATAAAATAGTGCCCCTCAGTGGGGCTACACTGGGATCGAAATCAGTAGGAATAAAGGCAGATATGTCATCACACAGCGTTGGGTATTTGCCTAAAAGAAGAATAAAGAACTGAGGAGCTGTGAGGCCAGTGCAGCCTGGGGTTAATGAAGACTTTTTTCAAATACTGATAGGGATAAAGAACAGCTATTAAATGTGACTTTGCAGGCTTTGTTATCAAAGTTGACAGTTGCTGTATCCTGATAATTATATACAGAATATACTGTGGATAAGCAATAAGTTTATAATAATGGACCTCAGAGTTCATAAGGCATGTGTTTTCAGATCCAGGATAGTTCTGAGGTTATACCATTAACTTGCAGCAAATTATATCAGATTTTAGGTCAACTGAAATATGAGTTGGTCTAGTCTGTCATTGCAGTAAAATCTAAAGCAGCTTGCCAATAAAACTAGCATGCTTTAGTTTACTAAAATACTAATATGTTTGTTTTTCATTAGCCGCTTATCAGCTGTAACTTCATTTTTTGATCCATGTTGGCCTAATGCCACAACTAAGGACTTCCAATAATAACAGAAAAACAGAAATTACATTTAGACAAGCAATGTATCTTATTAAGCAAAACCTTCCTCAAGCTACTATGCAATGGAGACCTCTTTTTCCCACCCTGTAGCATATTATGGGCAGTGACTGAATCCCTAGTAGTCATGTACACCAAGCAGTCCAGTATTTTATTTCAACAAAAAACGAAATATTTGTTTAAAATCTGCATTGACTCACACACAATAAACAGTCTGTGGCTACAGGGATTCATGCATGAGTATGACTAAACTTAGATTTAAACAGGGTAACTGATTGAAACAAAAACCTGGACTGTAAGTCATCCCCAAAGAGTGGACCAGGATTGGTAATAACTAGCCTTCGCTTGTGTATAAAGAAGGGTTACCTTTCTGGAGGTGGATGATGTCTGGGAAGTTGGAGAGCAGTCCCTGGTAGAGGGAGAGTTTGTCAAGCATGTGGTAGAGGTCCTCCTTGGGCTGCTCTGCGAACATCTCCCGATGGTCTCGTAGGTGCGCCCGTGTGGGAGATGGCATTGTTGAGGCGTCAGAGCTGTAGGGTGGGTCCAGGGTGAAGGCCTGGCTGACCGACTGGAATGCACTGCCCAGCTTGAACTCCTTGCGGAAGCCGCCCACGCAGCTTGCGTACCAGCTCGGTGGTCACATTTGTGAGCTGCAACACGCTGTCGCCCATCTTCTTAGTGAAAGCCTTGAAGGTGTCAACCCGGTCCTCCACGCCCTGCAGGTCCTGGTGTTCGCTGGGGATCTGGAAGGTGAGCAGAAAGCTGGCGCCCACCATCTCGGCCCTTCTCCGCCCGCCGCTTCCCCAGCTTCCACTGCTTGTCATCGGCACACATGAGGAAGTGTTCGAAGCCCTCGTACTGGGAGAGAACAGGGTGGCTGGTCATGTGGTCCATCCAGAGGATCAGCCTCCTTTTGCGCTTCTCGATGAAGTCCTCCTCGAATCGGCCAGTGGCCTGCTTCTCGGGCAGGTGAGGTACCGAGATGACGGTGAACTTGTGCAGCAGCCGGTTGTACAGCCAGTCAAAGTGCTTGTAGCGGCGGTAGACAGGGCTGCCTGTGTGGCTGGGGGACACCCGGTAGGAGATGTAGGTCTTGATGCCCTTGAATTTGGTCTGCTTGATCGGCTCCTCGATGGAGCAGACAAAGGGCCTCGGGTTGGCGCCCCACTGGGGTCCCCTGGTGCCCATCTCAATGGTGTATGTCTCAGAGATCTTGGACATCATGGGCACGTCTCCCAGCACAAACGCCTCCACCCCGGAGCGTACAAAGCTAGAGAAGCGGTTCAGGTTCCTGCCCACCATACTGCTCCTTTTAGCGCTGGACATGCTGTCTTGGCGCTCCAGAGGCAGCTTGGGTCTGTACTGTACATTGTCGTGGGGGGTCTGGTAGGGGTGGGCATGTCCGTTAGCACCCCCACCTCGTCGAGACTCCTCCTCCACCACAGTGGAACTGTCATCCCAATCGTCCCAGTCGTCGTCATCGTCGTCGTCATAGCTCCCGTGGTGGTTGGAGGGTGTGTGTGGAGGATCTGGAGTGTAAAAGGAGCCATTGCGAGGAGAACTAGCTGGGCTCACAGAGGTGTCTGTAAGGCTGGAGTTAGACCGGGGTCTGATTACTTCCACATAAGAGGCTGGAAACAGGCCTCTCTCTCCTCTGCTGTTTTGGCCCTGTAGCCATCCATCTAAAGAAGTATCGTCAAAAATGAGTAGATCTTCGTTTTCCTGAATATTGATCTCTTCTTTATTTTCACTCTGGAAGCTGTAAAGTGCCTTGGCTTTCAACGACATCTTTATTGACTTACTATTTAAATAAGGTCTGGTAATATTTTACAGAATATATATAATTTCAATATGTATCTTGTAACAGTTCACAGCATTACTGCACCTAATAAAATATCTGTTAGTAGTATTGGAGTTCACAGCATTGTTGTTTTCTAAAAATCCAACGTCACTAATAACAATTGCATCATCAGAATTTGGAGCTGGCGCACGCGATCCGTCTTCCACCGACAGTTAAAATCCCACGCAAGTCTGTGTTTGTTAGTCACGTCACAAAGTGGAGCAGGCATTAATCACGGCTGTATTAAAATGCATTTATTTTGTGCCCAGTTCCAATATTAGTCCACAAAGTAAATTATAGATCCAGTGCAAAATAAATCAATTAGTGGAAAAGGGAGCGATTCTCTTTGATACAAAACTATTGCACAGGTATATTTGTCAAAAAACAGTAGGGCAGTTCATTTAGGGTGAAAAATAACAACTTATGGAATAAGGGAATCAATCATAAGGTTGCAGTAACTAGGTTCCAAGTGTCAAATACATGTCCACAGCTTGTAAAAACGCAGGGAAGTAAGTAGGTGTTGTTGGAACTTACGATTTGTAAACGGGACTTCTGTGATAAAAGAATATAAAGCTTTAGTGCAAACGCAAGCAAAACAAAAAAGTGAACTCCTCTGCCATTTATCACTGCCGTGCAACTGACAACACGGAACCTCCACGTAAACCAATTTCTCAATACTCTAAATAAACACTCTGTCTAACCCATGGCCTTTAAAATAATGACAGCCACGTATACTAAGTAGTTTTGAAAACAAATCTTAAAACACTCACTCAGAAAAATGTTATACTATTTTGATCGCGTATTCACTTAATCAATTAATAATAATAACAAAATATATATATACATAGAATATAAAGTAATTAAACGTGATTAGGTCTTCTATTGTCAAACACACGAAAACAACAATAATCTACTTGAAACAAATTGAAAAGTTTACAGTTGCGCTTATCAACACTAAACCCTGACCTCTCGATAAACCCAGCATCTGTTAAACGTTCCTTTCTGCCTGTATCGTCCTTTGCCCTTGATAGTCAACAACAGCAGCTGCTGCTAAAATCTCCAGCGATTGATCCCTTATCATAAAGTCCGCTCCAAACGTCCCCCCTCTGAAAGGACGCACCGGCTCATGAAGTCTTAACAGCTGTTTCTCTTTCAGAATGTTGCAGATCCGTATATTTTGTTTCTGGTTAAAACGTAATAATCCAAAAGAAAACCGGGCGATTGCTCTCCACCTCTGTTATGGAAAGGAAAACACAAATGAAAACATTATTTCAACATTTCGCTCCAGCACAAAGACGACCTGCCCTGGGAAATGAGCACGGTATTTATTTTTTTCTAAAAAGGGGTGAGTAATGAATATTCCAAGTGCATTGTGGGCTTGATCGACATTCCTTTGTAAACTTGCTCCATATTTTCTGTAAAAAAAAAAATCCTTAATGTTAGTCCCTAACTGTGTCCATGCATCCTCTTTTGTTTAAGCCGCACAGCGTGTCGTCCGATGGTTGTTTGTTTGTATAATTAATGATTAATGATTTATTTGTAACTATGCCTCAGTCTCGGCTGTTTAACAATGTAACTCTTTCCATGACGTACTCACAAGGACAGTCAGGGAAAGTTTTTACTTGAGGATTGTTTCTTTTTTTTTTAAATAAAGTTCTCTACTGCCTCTCAGAGGCTGAAATGCGAACAGGAAACAGATGTTCATTCCTTGAGGCACACTGGGTACCTGAACTACAGGACATTTAGGAAAATCTGGTATCTCCACAGGCATATTTCAGATGTTAGCGTTTCACCATTGCTGTGTTTTTGGACAGACACAGAACGCACAACGTCACAAGAATAAAACACCTTTTATATCTGTTATAGAATAAGATAACTAGGCAGTAAAAGTGAGAAATTATATGGAGAAAAAGTACAACATGCACACAGATGGTAACAAAACCAGCAGATTTTTATATGTTTTATTTGCTAACTTTCTGTGAAGCAGACAAAATGAAAAAAAAAGCCACAAAAGCTGATAAAAAAAACTCCAACTCCCGAAATTCATTGCGACGCATAACAGGAAGTCGTGTTTCAGGGTTTTTTTTTGTTCTGTTTTGTTTTTTAAATCAGTCTGACGAACAGTTATTGATATTTAAAAATATACTATTATATACAATAAACTAACTAGCATATCAAATTATAAAGAGAGAAATAATAATAAAAATAATTGGCGCTCTATACGGATTGCTCGTCCGTGCGTGTGTATGAACTCTGGGTAAATTTATAGTTATTCCACCGAAAAGTTGCTGCAGCACAGAAACTGAAACCCTGTTGCGTGGAATTTTCAAAAAGCAGTAAGTAATTTTTTGTGTAGGTAAAATACTGTTTTGCGTTATTTATTATACGTGATACGCGAATTTGTTTGATGATTAGTTATTCCAAAAGACAAGCAAGAAATACATTAATCTAACACTATTTTGGCAGTGCTTACGTTTTCTAAACGTATACAATTTTAGAAATTGTAATATTAGATGCATAATAATAATATGCCGCAGTAGCAGTCAGTCAGGGCAGCTGATTCACAAGCGCAGGAGGGTAAAGAAGGTAATCTGTTTTTACTGGGTTTTAGATGTTTTGCACAGAAACCTGCCACTGCGTCACAGTGAAGACCACAGTCAGAATAGGGTCGCTATGTACTGAACACAATCCGAGGACAACTTTAGAGCAGGGGTCCCCAAACTGTTTTACCAAAGGGCCGTATACAAACTTGTAATTACCTTTCCGGACCGGCCCAGGAAAAAAATACTATAGTAAAACTGTAGTGCATTTACTATAGTTTTATCACAGTAACTTACCATTGTATTTTTGCGGAAACTATAGTTTTACCATTATAGTATTTACTATACTGTGCACTAGTAATTACAGTTTATACTACACCTTCAACTATAGTATTAACATACTACTGGGTTTAATATATTGAATGTTAACTGTCTTTACACACGAGTGTCCGGGACACGTGAAGCCGAGGTGCTCCCGTCCAGGTCTGTCTGTCCCTATGTCATCATCACCGTATCAGTTAGTGTTAACTGACATTCCCCCCCCACCAACCCCATTGAAATAATAATGTTCTGAAAGCATGTACATATTTGAATGATGTAAGATATGTAGTAAATTGTGTAATTCGATACATTTGACCATATATTCCAGATATTTAGTTCAGAGGTTGTTCTGTAGATCCCAGGTGAAATATTCCCCAAATTAGACCAAGGTATTGTACCCATACATTTCCACACACCCAACCCTTTGATTTTCCAGCTGTGTCTCCTAATCTGGTGGCATGATATATTTCTATGCTGGCTGCTATCACGTGCTGCTGTTTTTAATTTTGTAATTTTCCCAACATGTTGCATGTCCCGCCCCCAAGACTGCATTTTATTTTATGCAGTCCTGTGTGTATTTTCTTGCTAATTGTTGGTACTTATAATGCAAACTACCGTTAATGTTTTTTGGATGGTGTAGTATTTTTATATGTGGTGTACCTACTCCATAGTTTCCCCAAATCATCCTATAAACCTACAGTTGGATCATAAGTACCACAAGATTCTCTTTCTACACCCAGTGACCTCACTTAGCAGGGAAATACACATGACTTCAGAAAATAACGTGGGTTGTGAAAACTTGTGGTTATTTTGCCAAATGTGTAGTAGTCCTTGTATAAAACGGGCTCTCTTTAATTTTGTATTATTATTTTTGTTTTTTAATTACAGGACTAATAACAAAGTCATATTTGACATAATATAATATAGCATTATGTAAGTGTATTTCTTGACACTATGTAAGCAGTAGCTGGTTTTGAAGAGACTACTATATAAGCAGTTGTTTTTTCAGTAATATATAAATGAATAAATAAAAGTCGTGCCTTCAAGCAGTGCAATGGACGAACTCAGCCAGGCGCTCTCGGCCAGCTTCTCGGTCTCTCAGGAGCCCAACAGCACGTCAGCACCCCACCCTCGCCTTGCGCAGTACAAGTCCAAATACAGTGTGCTGGAGCAGAGCGAGCGACGCCGCAGATTCCTGGAGCTGCAGAAATCGTGAGTACTGTGCAGTGTTTCTACAATATTGCTCTTAACATGTCACAGAGGTTTGCCAATTTGCCAGTATTGCTGGAAGGCGGGCCCATCACAGCTGGATGCTTTCTAGAATCTCTATCTTTATATATATATATATATATATATATATATATATATATATATATATATATATATATATATAAAATATCTTAGACATGTATGTATTTTCCAAAAGTCTTAGACATGTTGCATTTTCCTACTGACAGCAATATATATATATGTCTGCACATATATATATATATATGTACACTGCTGTGCAAAAGTCTTAGACATGTTGTATTTTTGTACTCTGATGCATTATGAGCATCAACAATTTACTCAAAGCCTCCACTAGTGTTTTCTACTATCATAACAACCTTGACTTGCATAAAGAAGGAAAAACATTGTGTGAAATAGCTCGCATCACTTGATTTTCAAGGTGTGGTATCCGAAGCATAATCAATAAGTACAGAGAAACATCATCTGTAATTGACAAACCCAGGACTGGAAGACCCAAAAAGCTGTCTAACAAGGATGAGCAATACTTGAAGATAATATCCTTAAGGAGTAGAAAGAAGACAAGCGTTGAATTGACAACAGAACTGGCAGAAGGCACCGGTGTCGTTGTCCATCCATCAACAGTCCAAAGCACCTTTGACCATTGTTTCATAGTCCAATTTCTGTGTTCTTGTGCATATTTTAGCCTTTTAGTCTTGTTCCCCTTTCTTAACAGAGGTATTCTTACTGCAACACATCCTTGTGCATTCTGCCATCACACCTTGAAAATCAAGTGATGCGAGCTATTTCACTCAATGTTTTTGACTCCATATATAAATCTAGGTTTGCATGTTTATATAAGGACATTGTTTTTTGTTTTTTAGGAAAAGGCTGAATTATGTAAACCACGCAAGACGGCTGGCTGATGGTGACTGGACAGGAGCAGACAGCGATGAAGAGCAGGGGGAGGAAGTGGAGGCAGAGGAAGAGGGGATGGAGATTGGGGAGAAGAAAAAACTGCCAAAACACTATGCCAATCAGGTCAGTCTCAAAATACTTTCACCCACCCTGCCAATCTAATTAGAAATGTGCATGTGGGACAACTGAGGCTGCCACATTTAATTAAGCAACGCTGTGAGGGGCAAGTCAGCGCTGTACCGCAGAGGTCATGTGACGTTTCTGGGGTATAGAGACCGAAACATTTTGTATTTACTGACCTGGATTCGCACCAGTTGCCTCTAAGTGCTAACTTAGGTTTGTGTAGCCTTTTGAGTTAATTTAGTGTTTGGTACACAACTGTTTTCTATGATTCCATAACCACTGTGGTCCATTAAACATTACCCGATTCACACATTGTTTTAACCTAAGGTCACATGAATGAGACCCCACACTTTAAACACTAACACCACATGGAAAACTATTTTGTACTGTGTGTTGAGGAGAAGTAAGCAGTCAAAAAGTAAAACTCTTGTTCTCTGTGTTGAAGCAAAACATACAGTATTGTAACTGGCAGGTCTTCAGGAAGCTTTTCATACTTGTAGAGATTGAGGTGAACTAGGGAATGCAATTTAAAGTGTATAGCATATATAGAAAATCAATGTTAGATTACCACCATGGCCAAGTTTGAATAAAACAGTGAACTGTTAGTCTTGCAGAATAATGTTCCTGTTTAAACTGGCTATTAATAGATCTACAAGCATAATCCTTATTGGTGTGATATGCCACTTTGTATCAACAATGTGTTACTACTGACGGCTGCTGTCTCCTCTCAGCTGATGCTGTCGGAGTGGTTGGTGGACATCCCCTCGGACCTGGCCACTGAGTGGCTAATGGTGGTCTGTCCTGTTGGGAAGAGGTCTCTTATCGTGGCTTCCAAGGTAAGGACCCATTCCAGTCTCTCCTCTCCTCGTCACTCTGGCTACCTGCTTGATCATTTCACTGTCACAGCTACTGTTCTCTGATTGTTAGTGGAGTTATTGAGATGTCTTTGTGATACTGCACCACTTTAACACCCGGCCATATCGATGAAACAGACCTCACTCTTTGAGATAGTATCTTCACATTTGTTATTCAGCTGTCTTCTATGGTTCTCTCACCTTTTTGTCTAATAAATATTAACCTTCTAATTTTGGCAAGATTTATTTTAACCTACAGTCCTATTTCATAAGCCATTAGTGATATTTTTATATGTACTACTTTCACTTTACAACGACTACTTTTCACACAGTGGTGAGGGTATGGAATGGGTTACCGAGTCATGTTGGTGAGGCAGATTCACTTGGATCTTTTAAACTTGACAAAGTTCTAGATCAATCAGCTACGAGGAAGCGGACAGGCTTAGATGGGCTGAATGGCCTCCTCTCGTTCATAAATGTGATTGATGAAACAGAACAATTCAACTGGAGATTTGTTTCACACCAGTATCAATCTAAGAAATGATCATGAAACATTGTGTTAGTCCTGGAATAAAAAAAAAATATATGGAGGACAGGTCTGTCATAGCTATATACATATATCACACAGTCGTGGTAATCTAGTTTCTTATCATCCTGGTGGCTCTAATTTTGTATTTACGACTTTCTTGGAAGGATAATGTCCTGGAAACTGTGCTCCACTGTAATTTTAAGGCTCTTCAATCTGAATGACATACAGCCCTTTCCACAATATACTGTCAGTTCACTGACTAGAAATGATAGCAGGAGAACTGTGTTCTTTTTGTTGTCATGATTTGATTTGATTTGATTTTTTTTAATTCTAGGGTTCGACTGCAGTCTATACGAAAAGTGGCTACTGTGTGAACCGCTTCCCTTCCCTGTTGCCAGGTGGAAACAGGCGCAACTCTGCCATAGGAAAAGGTACGTGCGTCCACAGGTCTGAGAAACACAAGGGTCTGCCTGGCTGTGAGTCGGGATTACTTTATATGTATGCTTATATACAAACACGTTATAAAGACCTGACCACTACTCCCAACAGTAATTTAACTGCAAGCAAATTCTTGTTTTATACAGTTCCTAGTTTTATTCCTCTCAGAAAATGATCCTTTTGGTCTTGCTTCTAAATTAGGCCCAGAAAGTTGAAGTGCCTTTTTATTGTGAACTTTGTATTCTCGTCAGACTTTCTCAAAGTTTACAGATATTACATATTGATATAATCAGTATTATTTTAAATCTCTCGTTTGCAGTAGTGATCTGTATAAGTACAACATCCTAGAGTCAGAAAAGAGAGTTCATGAAAAAATAGAACAGAATTCATGAAAAGTTGTTCAAGTTGACAAAACTTCCTGCAGTGTTTACAGGAAATGCATTGCTTTCTTTTGCTGTATCCCGTGTTGTCCATATCACAGCAGTTTTCAGCATATTCCCAATAGTTTTGAATTTATTTTTAATTCGCACATCATCGGTAAATCAACGAGGGAATTATTTTCTTCAACTTTTACTTGGGAACATTCGCCAGGAGAAAGAGATTTATGTTTCATAACACCCCAGTGTATCTAGTTCATGATTTATGATGTGTGACAAAAAAAGCGTTAGCAGTGTGATTAAAAATATGGACAACACAGGACATAGGAACGATAATGAAATTAGTTTCTTGTAAACTTTGCAGGGTGTTCTGTAACACTTTAATTCATGACCTTGATTCTCAGGAACGAAAGGTCACTGGCACAAAAAGTAGGTGTCTTAATAGTGCATGAAAAGGGTTATTATGTGCTTTGAGGAGCCACAGCGTGAAAGACACTATATAAATTGAAGTTATTTTGTTGAATGAAGTTTCCCCTGGCTGTGTCTTTAGATTACACCATCCTGGACTGTATCTTCAGTGAAGTGGACAGGACGTACTATGTCTTAGATGTCATGTGCTGGAGAGGACACCCTGTGTATGACTGCCAGGTATGGGCAATTCAAATCCCCTTGTGCATTGGGGTTAGATACTTCTGATTGAGTAAGGCCTGGGGAGTGTGGTGGGCTTGATGGATGCCTGCAGTCCGGGGGGGGGGGGGGGGTGCTCTGAGCTCAGGAACAATGTGAAAATAAAATAAAGTGCTGGTAAAATATTGGCACAGTTAATTGATGGGTAAAAAGATAAAAAGCATGGGATTTAAAATTTATTCTGAAGGTGTAGTAGTGGCAGATATCCAGCAGATGGGGTAAAAACAGAACTATATGTGTTTGTCATTTAACATGATCTCTGACTTCAGTCCCTGGTCTTCAGTGTGGACTGAAAACTTTCATGTACCAGTTTAAAAAAGAAAAGTATTGATTTCAGTTTATATATATATATATGTATATACAGTATATATACACACACACAAAGCAAACATAACAGGATTTTAAGCAGGTGCAGTGAGGTGAAAAAAATAGTTCCTTTGCAAAGTGATCAGCTGCGTTATAAAAAGTTGCTCAAGTGTAGCAGGGTGTCTAAGCACGTGCTAGGTTTTATAGATAGTCTTCAGTGTTTATTCTGGGCCCTCCTTAAATGTCATTTTTTTGTCCCTCCAGACAGAGTTCCGATTCTATTGGCTGCACTCAAAAGTACAGGAGGAGGCTGTGAAGCTCGCAGAAATAACCAAGATCAATCCGGTAGGCATCCAATGTAGTGAACCTTCGTACTGCGTTAAGTTATAAGCCAGTGGATGTGACTGCTGCGGCTATGTGTGTATGTTTTCCATGCGTTCCATGTCACCTGTATAAACCCTGTTGGCTCGTGTGTATTGTATACCAGTGGACCTCTCGTCCTTTACGTCATGTGATGGGTCCAACACCATTTACATGGGGAGTGGGCACATCTTTATGGAAACTTACCATGGTCTTTTGGTAAAAGACCAGTTTATTGAGGGGATCATAATCTGGGGATGATTATACACATTTTCAGGTATATAATGCTGATGTAGGTTTAACCCTTTGCGGTCCTATGTCAGACCTGGTCCGACATTGCAATTTTCCCTTTCCGGTCCAATGTCGGACCCTGTCCTGTCCGACATCACCAAAAAGACGCAAAAAACAGGTTTCTAGTCGTTTTTTCTCCGGAAAAAGCCGAGAAAACCATTCAATGGCTCAGTGAGATCGTTAGGAGCCGAGAGAAGCCGAACAAAAAAAGAAAAGGGGGGTGTATCTCATGAATACAGATAGCCCCAGCATCACATAGATAACATGGACATAAACAAACAAGATAGCTGCTTCTGCATCCAGCGCGCAAAGAATATCACAGACAGTTGCAGAGCTTTTTTTAGATGTTATAGTAATAAAATAATGACTTGGATCGCATTATTGAGGAGTTTGGTGGTAAAACGAGTGATCAGGAGATGATTTATCGGTATGCACTACTGTCAAGAGGTACGTGAAAAAAACAGCGAATGAGGGGTGGGGCGGGGCTGGAGATGCAGTACTGACTGTCCTGTTGATATGCAGTGCCTTTTAAACCTGTTTTACTGTGAAAAAATACTTTTAAACAACACGTCTAAAATAAACTGAGAGTGTGAAAATAAATTGAACCTGACGCGCCTGAGACGCGCTGAATAAATTGACCGCAAAGGGTTAATGGATCAACACAATATGATAATCCAGAATATCTTAAATATTGCATTTACAGTCCTGACAGGGAGATTGTATGATACCGACCAGCTAGTTTATTAGTCTGTGCCTATGTAATTGTTTTATCTGTGCAGTCAAGAGGTCATTTATATTGTAGATTTTCTTGCACATTAACAGTCATAGCTGTCTTTTTTAATTTAGTGAAAAGCACCATGTCCGTGTTCTTTCCATCAGTTTTATTTCACTTTCTTTGAAAGATGAATCTATGGATAACATTGTTCAAAGCCCAACTCAATCTAACTGATGAATTTTGTTCAAAGAACATCTAATGTATTTGACTTGGTGTCAGCTATGTCCACAGCCTGTCGTGGCAGCTGCAATATTTATTTCCAGCAGTACATTTTGAATTGTGTACATATACAGTAACTTGGTAAAAATGTGTTGAATTTAACATCTGGGTATATTTGACCATTTACTCTTCATTGGTTTTTATTTGAAATTAGAATCACTGCTGATTGGATTTTGTATTGTATATACTTTTTTTGGGGGTGGGGGGGATGTTGTAAAAATAAAAACAAGAAAAAGAAAAGTTTCCTTTTAAAGTAATTGCAGCTAGCAATCGTTCTCCATCATGCACATTGATATAGGTCTCAAATGTGCAGTTTTGAAAGAACTGCATGTTTTAGCAGACATGTATTTTCATTTTAAATCCTGATATCTAGTCATACTCTAGGTAAATAAATCTCTGTTTGTAAGCCATGTCTTTCACTTCACTGGCTTCTTACCTGTCAAAAACCAATCTGCTGCTTCCCCTATTGCGTGACGATGCTTTGACCTCGAAGACACTGCTGGGGTGGAATGACCAATGAAGTAAAGCAGTAACAGATTACCAGGCAAGGCAGGCAAACTGGGATTGTCTGTAGCACCAGGCGTCTGTTTTAAAATAAAAATACATGTTTGCTAGAAGATTTATGGAATGCTTTTCTTAGCTACAATTAATGTTTTTTTGGTTTTTTTTATATTGTTTTTGTTTCTGTACACAGTTCCGGTTTGTTAGCCTGCAAAGCGTCCCGTGCTCATCTGAGTCCATCTGTCAGGCCCTCGCTGCAGAGTACAGCTTCCAGGTACGGCTGCTTTTCATTGGGGGGGAGTGGAATTCACCTTGTACAGTGATTTCAGTGTCTTCATTGTTGTATGAAGTGTATACTGCTCCCTTACCTTTATATGTCTATATATATAAATGTCTATATAGAAGTAAGAGCCAGCGCCATCTAGTGATCTCCAACTTTGGATCACGTTTCCTTTGTTTTGCTGGCACTACAGTGCTGTGCACTAGGTGCTGCTGGTGCTTACTGTTCTCAAGATGCTTTGATCCAGTCTACATTACATACATCTATGACAGACACCTAGAACTGAAGAGGAGCTGATGAATGAACAGCATAGTCTTGAGTAATAAAGAAAAAGCTAAGAATGGTTTCAAACGTCACAGAAGATTAGGGGACAGAAATTTGAAGCTTTTTGCTCTATTATGTAACGTTTGCTTGGAAAATCATCGTCGTTGTCTGATTTGCAGTTACCAGATTGCAGATGAAAAATATACAACCAATACCATATAATAAGAATTATTTGTTTCCCAACTGATTTTTATATTTGCTAAAGCAAATGTCTTAAGTAATATAGTGGTGGATTTCTTTTATTGTTATTTTTTTCAATTTAATTTCTATTGTGAATAGGGTAATCTAGAAGGGCCACAGGGGAATTGTGACAATGTGGAGCTGTAGCAGGGCTAGTGCCTTGCACATAAGGAGGGGGCTTCTGTGATTGTATATTGTAAATAAGAGTGTATAAATAAGAACAGGATTGATTTTAATGGGGAACCTGACACTGTGCAGCAGCCTGCCTGCTGTGTTGCGGGAGGGAGCAGCGTGTGTGTGTGGTTACCAGCTGTGAGCTCCTAATCAGCAGGGGGGGTGTGGTGCAGCAGATATAGGGTCCCGATTATACAGATCATGGCTGCTGTAAGCTATAGGGGTCAGAGCGCTGCTGCTGCTGTGGAAGCATCGGTCCGTCTGTGCTGCTGAATGACTGGGTTCAGGAAACAAAGCGACCACCTCTAACGCCGCTCGTGTGTATACTCCAAGGTCGGGAGGTGGTCAGGGGTTTGTTCCGGGAGAAGGAAGCCGCAACGCACCAGCGGTCGTGTATATATTCCGAGGTTGGAGTTGGGTGAACTGCCCGAGGGTCAGGGAGTTAGTTACGGGATAGTAGATCCCACCCAGTATAGCAGACGGGTGTGGAAGTGTGACCTCCATTTGTTAGCAGAGTAGCGCGAGCTGTCTTCGCGGCACCTTCTGTTTGATAGGTAAATAAACCTGTGCTCCTGCGGGGGGCGTGTCAATCCCAACCTTCTAGTCTCCGTCGCCTGTCAATCAAGCAGCGAACACGCATCAACGTCATCCAATGACTCATCCTTCATCACGTGCAGCGAGTCCCCTCTTACAGGAGCACATTACTGTGTGTGGCACCTCTCGCTCCTGAAATTCATGCTAATACCTTTTCTCCTTTAGTTTTGTCCCCAAGTGTCTTTATAGATAACCTGTACATGTGGTGGCAATTGATCATGGTAACCTACTTTTTCATGTTGCTATAGCTGGTAATATGGTGATTGTATCCTTGACAAGGCAGTATGAAAGCTAGCAATATTCCTTTTTGTAAAGTGTGTCTCTTCAAATAAATCGAATGAGAAGTAAATGAACAATTGTAGTTGCTACCCAAACTGATCGGTGATTTGTGATCTCTCCAGGTGGACGGCCTCTTGTTCTATCACAGACAGACGCACTACACCCCCGGCAGCACCCCTCTGGTGGGCTGGCTGAAATCCTATATGGTGCCAGACATTCTGGGCCTGAAGGTGCCGGCTGGGCCGCTGACGGCTAAACCAGACTACGCAGGACAGCAGCTGCAGCAGATCCTGGTGTACAAGAAGGGGCCGCGCTCGGGGGAGGTGAGGCCGGGAGCAGAGAACGGAAGTTACGAGCTGGAGCACCTGTCCACTCCGCAGCAGCCAGGGGAGAAGACTGACACTCCGGGCAAAATGGACACAACCCATTCTAATACCTAAATCCAGTTTACCTTCTTGTCATTGTCTTTTCAAGGGTGGCGATTTACAGAATTGTCACTTACAACATACTGTGTAACAGTTACTGCTTTCAGCTTGCAAGCACTGTGAAGCTGCTGTTTCAAAGTACTTTGCTTTTTTCTTCGTGTCTGTTTTAAAGGATTAAATGATGCCCATTTTATGACCGTTCCAATGGCTAGAACAGATTGAAGATCTACTTGTTTTAACATCGAGCAGTGTGTGCAGTTATTTTGCTACCTGTTCAATTACTGGCAACATTACCGTTTCAGATCAGATATTGAGTGAACTGAGGTGCAAAGAAGTACTGTTTTGGAAAATTGGGTCAAGAGGCACAGTAGTGGTATGAACCTGTGGTTAAATCTCCCTCTTGCAGCATGCAAATAAGAAGGAAACTGAGTTTGCAGAATTCATGTGTTCACTTGTAGGCCAAATATCAGATTTTGTCGATCCTGATATGGTTTTTAGAATTGCATATATATAACTGTTAAAAGGACGGGAAAGAAACAGTAGAAAGTTACAAGAACACACAGGATAGAACTTTACTTACTGAGCTCTTTAGTTGACAACACAGCAATACATCTAAGTCATGTCTCTGCCATGCACATCATTTTAAGGAGATTGTAAATTATGTAGTAATGTAAGCTATTTGTCTGTACCTAAAAATCACAAATAAAATATGCACAGTTTTTTTCTTAGTGGTGCACTGATTCTTTGCTTTTATTGATGGATGACGTGAGGTGCAGTATCTAATCAATTTAGAATATCCTTGCATCCCCTTACCACATAATTCCCCACAACAGCTCAGAAGAACTAGAGGTCAGCGGGTGTCCCCTGATCTCACCACCAAGCCAATTGCCTCTTTACACCCAGGAGTACAAGAACGGATGACGCCCAGCTCCTGGCCACTGGAGGACAAGGCAAGCCCTGCAGGTGTCCGCCTGAGCTCACCAGGCACCTGGCCGAAGCAGGCCGATAGGGTCAGCTGGAGTGGCAGGCCATACTGACTGTATTACCCTGCACACCACACGCCGTGCCTTTACCAGGTGAGTCTGGGACCCTTCAATATTTGATTCTGAAGGAAATGTTTGAAGAAACAAAATAGACAGTAAGTTGGCTTGTGCTTTCATCAGTGTCTTCCTGTTCTAAACAAGCAAATGTCTTGTCTGCAGTCGCCACTAAATTCCCTTATATTTTTGTTCCATTCAATTTTTTTTTTTTTTTTTTTTTTTTTTTTTTTACTGCAGGCCTATTGACCCTGTATATTTTCCATATTAGTCACCGGTTTAACTGTAAACTGCACTGCGAAAAGCTGTCATCTTGTGCATTTTGCACTTAGCTGGACTGAGCAGCATCAAATTACATTTGCAGAAAATAAAGTGCACCAGGAAAAGCATTGCAAAGTCATGTTTTTAATATTGAGGATTGTGACCTCCTGTGCCACGACTAAACCTCTCCTTTGTGAACTACACTCAACAAAATTCTCAGGCATGGACAGGAAATCTTTAGCTAAGTGATTTGAGTAAGATGATCGTTTGATAATATTGCCAAGGTGGCAATCATGCAGGAAATGATGCTGCTCCGCCTTTTATCAGGTGCATAAGTGATGAAGACACTGTTAATTGCTGTCTGAAGGAAAGCCAGTTTAAAGTAATAGGACATTAGAACAGACTGTATTTCAATCAAGCAGGGATTGGACAAAAATTAGAAAACCAACAAAGGTTAATTATCTGTATTCCTGTATTATATCCTAGTCCTGTATCTTGGCTTTCTGTCTTGAATTTTGTGGAAGCAGTTACAATTTGTCAAAAGCCTCCATACAATTATGTACAATTGAGTCTGCTTGAGCCCAGGGCTGAATGGCAGAGTGTTCAGGATGAACTTTTACACATGTGCAAGCTTCCCCATTGACAATTGCATTGTGATGCAGTAGCTGAGTTAATTGCTGCAAACAAGATGTGATTGGTTATGCAAGAATTGTAAACCAAGTAACATGAACAATACGTAGGTGACAGAATTATTTAATTTTGTACACCCTATTTATTCAACACAATATTTGAGTAAATGCAATCAAAATGACTTTGGACATTTGCACCATCGAAGGTAAATGGGCAGTAAAAACTAAAATAATTGAAAGGATTCTGCAGCAGTTTATTTTCAAAACTGATCTAAATTGAATACCATATATCCAGTAGGTTATCTACATCAAATCTGGCTTCCCAAAACCATGACTGCTTTTAATGTATCTTTTTGATGGAAAGAGCTGCACATCAGAACAAGAAAAGCTGCTCCTCTGATCCCACCAAAAGATTGAATCTTTTGTGAAAAACATTGGACGGTACAAATTGTAACGCTTCCACACTGCTTGCAGCAAGAGCTTGCTGAGAAATGATTACGCATACATTGTTCTCAAAGGAAAACCTTTTTTCTATTACATTTAAGTAGCTGTTTTGACAGCATCAACTTAAGTGAAATTATAGAAAATGGCAGATTCCTAGGCATTGGGGAATTGTCTTTATTTTACTGACGGACAGCACTAATTTGATGCGAGTCTGCAAGATGTTTAAATTGTTCAGAATAACTACCTTTTCTAAATCTTCCAGGGAAGCGAGTGTGGAAACCTGATACAGTGATTCCAGAGTGGTGCATGGATTCATTGCTTTTAAGACTATCAAGTCTTGGATACAGCCCTGCCTATCAGAACTCTGTCAAAGCCTTTCAGATTGGGTCCCAGAGTGGCTCAGCTGCTAAAGGCATGGCCACATGGTGCGCAGTGCGAGTGGTACAGTCAGAGGAGCGCAGGTTCGCGTCCTGGCTGTGAAACATTGCTGTTTCTCATGGGGATTCCACAGGGAGCATTGCATTCTCTCTGGCATTCCCGCAGGATGCAAAATCATCATTTTAAATTAAAGTTTTAAAAACATTATAAATAATTTTTAAAAAAATACTAAACTTTCAGATCTACTGTCTTGCCCATGATGACTGAAACTGACTCAACAGGGAGATGCAGCTTTTATAAATCACAGAATATATGTCTGTGGTATTTACATATTATGTGTTTTGATGGGGTTTTTTTGTGAAGCCCTGTATATAATCGTGAACCTCCGATGAAAAATAAAAATGGTTTCACAACAATAAAGAACTTGTAGAGAACTAAAAATATATTTGACAGGAAGCCAAAAGAATCTTGCGGCCAGTGTCTGTTTCTTGGTATTACTCACCATGGGGTTTGAAGAACTGTGTGTCAAAACCCAATCATTACATAGCAAACCACACAATGCACATTTCTACAGCATACCCTGAACCAGGACTGGGCCTGGGTTCCTGGAATACAAGCAGCTGCTCAGTGTTCAAACAAGCAGAACTTTAAACACTCTGACTTTGAGTCAGAACAAAAACATTTGTTTCTTCCTGTCTCGAATGGATCCTGTGATACCATGAATTAATCCATCTCTAAACATATTCAGTAATCCTGAGAAGAAAGTCTGGCTTCACAGGCCCCTATTAGCACTAATCTTGGACTACCTAATGTTAGTTTAGGTAGTCCAAGACAGGTGCTAACTGGGGTCTGTGAAACCAGTCGTATGTCTGCATTCTCATAATATTTCATTGTGTCTCTGTTTATTACCCTATGACCCATGTTCTATGTACAGTGATTCACCAGTGGTGATTAGCCTTTGATCATTATTTGCTTTTGAAATGGCTCCTAAAAATAGAATGTCTGAAGTGAGTTCATAACAATAACTACTAGGGGCGTGCAGCTCTAATAAACAAATCTGAGAGGGTGTTTTTTAAAATGACTTATTCACTGCTTTTTTTTTTAAAGAGCAAGTTGTTTCAAATGTTATTTGCATGACTTTTTTTCATTTCTGTTACTACTTGATTGTGATTGCAATTATTAAGGGTTCTGGGTTTTTTGTTTGTTTGTTTTCCCTAAATCTGCCTTTTGAGTTCCTCTTTCCAATCTTTGTGTAGGCCAAAACAAGACCTTTAAGACCTCTTCTTGAATGGCTGAAATATAACAATTCTGGTACCATACAAAGTGGTTATTTTCTGTCCATGTATACTCTTGGTCTTAAATGAAACCTTTATTGGTGGACATTATCAATATCGATCAGAAATCAACACTGGCTGCTGGAAGGGTCACAAGTTTTGGCTATCAATAGTAGCTGTACACAGAATAGTTTCAAAACTTTCACCTGCCTATGTAATAAATGGATAACCCTCATAAACTGCTGTAAAAATGTACAAGTGCCTGTATAATAGCTACAGATGAAAAACTGCCATTCTACCAAAGGAAATTACATTTTAAAATATATTCTAACATTTTCCCCATAATCAAATCCAGCAGTCTGATCTGTGGTCCTAGCTTACAAATTCAATTTAAATCTGACACTATTGTGCCTGTTGCCTGGTTACCTATTTGCAATACATTTTGAATAAGATTCAAAATCTGTCTTGCTGGACATAATGCAAACTGAATTAAAAACATGTAGTAGAACTCAGGATTGCCGACAGTAACCAATATTTATAAGGTGGTTTTATATTTTGACTTTTCACAAGGCTTGGATCCGAAAAGTATAACATCCATACTTCACAGTGAAAAATGAACATAGTGTAATTGGGACATTTTTCATGGCTTAGTTTGCTCAGTTTGGGGCATCGTTCCCTCTGAGCTCAGCCAGCTTGATGCTAGTATAGGGGTGTCATGTAGCAGATGCCATCTTTAGGGATTAACCAAAATTTAAAAATCCCATTGCCCTTTAACTTTGGATCATGTTTGCAATCATTCTGAGTGTTACTTCTTGCAATTGCTCAAATATTGAGTGATTTATGTAGGTCTGTGTTCAGGTGCTTTCACCAGAGTGCAGGAGATATTCTTCAGTTCCAGTTGCCTGCCATAGGTATTTCTAATGCAAGTTATTGAGTGATCTACCAGTCAAGTTTCCTTTTGTTTTGCTGGTAATGCACTGTAGCACGCAAGATGATGGTGGCCCTTACTAATATAAAGAGAATGCCGTCTACATTACATGTCAATGGCAGGCATCTAGAATTGAAGAGCTGCTTCTGAACTCCTAGTTAAAGCACCTGAACAGAGTCTTACAAGAAAAAAAAGAAAATGCAAAAGAACAACTGAGGAGTACAAACAAATAAACATGATCTTTTAATCTTTTCTTGATTTTAAACATAAACAGGTTCCTAGCCATGTATAAACAGGTTGTAAACAGGTGCTGATCCTAGCCGTGTGATCTTTTAATACAGGTTGTATAAACATAAACAGGTGCTGATCCTAACCATGTGATCTTTTAATACAGGTTGTATATCATAAAACAGGTGCTGATCCTAGCCATGTGATCTTTTAATGCAGGTTGTATAAACATATAAACAGGTGCTGATCCTAGTCATGTGATCCTTTAATATAGGTTGTATAAACATAAACAGGTGCTGATCCTAACCATGTGATCCTTTAATGCAGGTTGTATAAACATAAACAGGTGCTGATCCTAGCCGTGTGATCCTTTAATACAGGTTGCATAAACATAAACAGGTGTTGATCCTAGCCATGTGATCCTTTTAATACAGGTTGCATAAACATTTTTAAATATTGTAATGCTATACCTAAAGGATGAGCACAGCGAAATGTTTTTGGATTCTGATAAATCGAAACTAATTGAAGGGGATTTCGTTTGACGATTTCGTCTTGCTGATAACATTTTACAGGAAATGCTAGATCTGTTATTTTGATATTGGCTCACAGGTGACTTTTAAAACAGTATGCAAGCAGTGTACAAATGCACCTGCTGTCACCTGGCACTTTCTATACAAGTGAATGAGAGAGGCACCTTGAAAGCCATCTGCACACTGATAGGAACCCTGTTAAAAGCAATCTCTTAATCACAGAGGGCATTCATGCTATGAAGGATCGATTTAATATTGCAATTATTTTTTTTTTCTGGATTGCATTTAGGGTTGCTTGAAATTAAGCATCAGTTACAAAGATGGTATGTTACTGTTTTTTGGGGTTTTTTCCCCCAATGAATGAAACATTCTACATAAGAACATAAGAAAGTTTACAAACGAGAGGAGGCCATTCGGCCCATCTTACTCGTTTAGTTGTTAGTAGCTTATTGATCACAGAATCTCATCAAGCAGCTTCTTGAAGGATCCCAGGGTGTCCGCTTCAACAACATTACTGGGGAGTTGGTTCCAGACTCCCACAATTCACTGTGTAGGAAAAGTGCCTTCTATTTTCTGTTCTAAATGCCCTGTTATCTAATCTTCATTTGTGACCCCTGGTCCCCTGGTTTCTTTTTTAGGTTGAAAAAGTCCCCTGGGTCGACATTGTCAATACCTTTTTAGAATTCTGAATGCTTGAATCAGATCGCCGCATAGTCTTCTTTGTTCAAGACTGAATAAATTCAATTAATTCAGCTGTGCAGAATTCTATTAGTCAGAATTGGAAGATACTGGTTGGTTTGCCTTTACTAATTGGTTGTACAATCCAGAATTTGTAGACAATTAAATCAGCTCCTGGCTACGTTTATATTTGGAACAGTGTTCATCAGTTAATTCTGTCGAACTGTGGTTGTTATGCTTGGAGGAAGACGAGATTTTGCTTGTATTAGATTTGAGGCAAAAGCTTGTGGCTGGGAAATGCATGGTTGTACGGAACTGTTTATAGATGTATTTCCCCAGGCCAAGGTTAAATAAAGATACATTTCCACTTCTAGAAGCTTTTGA
>JAHFZB010000320.1:42953-68000 GCA_036884735.1 Huso huso
AAAGGTGGAATGTCCCTACAGTTTTCAAAATAGTGCATCTCACATTAAAAAAAAATATATATTGGTATTTCCTGTCAATGTTATCTTTATAACAAAACGTACTGGGGGGGGGGGTTGCAAATCTTAAAGTGGTTGTAGCTTACAAAATAATTCCATGAATTTTCCATTCACTACACAGTTTAGTGTTGAAACAAACCAATGTTTAAAGGCAAGGCCAGCAAACTGAGAATGCTCTCTTATTTAGTACACAAATGTCATGTATTAAAATGAAAATACATGTTTTCAGTATATTAAAAAAAAGAAATACTTCTGAGATCTATATAGTGAATGGAAATGCCCAACAGGTAAGATTTAAGAAATGAGTGTGTTAGATACAGCCGATTGTAAATGTATTTCTCCTGTTTGGCATATTAAAGCAAGTCACTGGCTGCAAAGCATGTTAGTCGTTTGGGGAAGCAGCTGAGAAGAAAGAAGAAAGTGTTGAAGGGGAGGGGAATTTCACTACCTGAAGGTAAGGCTTGCAGATTGAGGGCTGCCTTAACCTGTTGTGGTACCCGATATCATTAAACATGTACTTCTCTCAGAATTGCACATTTAATCCCTATATCACCAACGAAAGCACAAGATTTTAAGAATTGTTTCATTAGCTAGACCCATTTGAGTACCATACAATCAGTCATCAAGCATCAGATGCATTACATTTACATACAGCCCTCTTTACATTTCCCTTACTCTTAAAGTGTTGTCATTTTTGAGGTTTGCATTAAGGGATAATGACATTGCTGTGACAGTAATAATGAAACTCATAAGTCGAGGCGAGGCATTATCTGGAAACAGTAGTTCCATTATTACAGAGTGCCATTAATTAGTAAGGAACCAATTTTCTGGGAGGCTCAGCATGGACACATGGTGAGCTGCTGTGTGGGAATGAGTTAAACTGGAATCTCTTTCTATCGAAATGTTCATTTTGTAAGTGTCAGGCCTGATTGAGTTACTGAAGACTTGAGTATTTCTCATGAAAAGTCACATGCTACATTGCAGGCTATGGTGACTCTGGGGCCTGTAACATGTTACTCACATTCTTTGTAGGGGATATGTATGTCACTGACATAGTTTGCTATACACTATAATTAAATTAGTAGGAAGTTGCTTAGATTTTGATTTACCTTTTTATATTGAGGTGAAACGTGTAAGAAACTGATGAAGGTATTAGCTATCTTGATGTTTCTTATAAATATTACCTCAGAATTTATATTGAAATGTTTTACTGAATAGATGTTTTTGTGTATTGGCTTTAATAAGCACATTAGACCGCACAATAGGTGGGCCAGGTGTCTGTTAAAGTCTGTGGTCATAGTCGTTGAATGTTTCCATGAATGAATACTTGTGGTTTGTGCAAGTACCTGTGTTTATAGCAGTGTGGTAACAGATTCTTAAACAATGTCAGTCTCTCTAGGTGTATTACACAAAGTTTCCACCATCAATGTCAATCCAACCCCCGTTAGGCATTTTGCATAGTATGTTTCCATGGTGACTGAGATGGAACAAACAAACAGAGGTTAAGGAGGTTAAAGAAACAAGCCAGTTATATTCTGTAGTACACATTTACCAAAATAGTCTACTAAAGGACTTTGGTTCTTTTGAAAGCGAGTTAGTATGTGTTGACAATTAACTAAGAAAGAAGCAAATGAGACTTCTTACTTCTAACCACGCTGCGTGGTATTAGCAAATGAGGCATTTCTTGCATCCATTAAGGACATAGTGTTGCAGGGAGACAGGTTAATAGTTCAATCTTGGGGAACGTGATGATGTTTGAGTTTAGAGATGTATCTGGAAGAACTATTGAGGCCACAGGGGTGTTTTAAACTTTTAAAAAGTCACCAGGGTTACTGAAATGGAAACACAAAGTGAACCGAAACAACGAGAAGATAACATCAGTATATACACATACTGTCCAGCAATGATAGAATTGTGTACTCTTAATACATGCAGAGCAGTAACATGTGAGATTAGAGGAGCACAGTGCTGACCAGTTAATTCCCTGTTCCAGTAACAGCTAGAAATGATGTATTACGGTTTTGAAGTAATTGTACCTAACAAAATAATTCCATACATCTGACCTGTTTTGCACTTTCATTAGCTAGGTCTCAAATGAGATTTTTGTTTTTAAGAAACCTCACAAACATTTTTAAAACAGGGTATCTGTTATGACTTTATATTAAAGAAAGTTTTATGCCTTTTTCTCTACCTGCACACTTCCTGAGTCATTTCAACTCCGTGTCCTCTGGGTCACAACATGTTACTGACTGAAAGCATGTCAGTTGATAGGGGAAGCAGCTGATTGGTTATTGACTGGAAAGAAGCCATTGAATGGGTGGCGACCATTTCATCCTCCAGGTGAAATGACCAAGCAAGAGCAACACAATCAAGCATTGATATCAAACAGAGGTTTATTTAACCAAGAGTAGTACCAGATATCGCAGTTCAAAATAAAAATATGTGTTTACAATAAAGTTCTTTCAAAAATGGACATTGGAGAGCTATATAGAGAACAGAAGTGCGCAAGGAAAGACTTGCAAGTTTTTGCAATCTTTCTCAGTGGTTCAGCTCTACCAGACCCACCTACTTTGCACTTACAGAGACAGTGATGAGGTCTATTAAAGGTCACGCTGTCAGTCTGGGCATTTAGAATTCTCCAGACATGCTCAAAGTAGCTGGAAGATAAAGGTAAAGCTAAAAATGTTAATAACTCAATATTGGAGAAATTGAACCCTGAATCACTCCAAATGCTTACAAACACCATAAAATAGCAAGTGAAGATGATGACAACAGTGTAGATCATTTATATGAATACAAAATGTAAATGAGTTATGTTGGGGTTTCCTGTAAAATGTATAAGGAAAAATTCTGTCTTTGTTCCTGAGAGTTATAACCTCCCACTGCTGCAAATCGTTGCTTGATAGTTTCAAGAGAGTGGCCTAGTGGCAGACAGGTTTTAAGGTCGGAGGATGCTGGTGGCCTTTCAGATGTTTGTTTATGGTACATGCAAACAAACAGGAGTATCAACAAGGGTGGTTGTAAACATGAAACTTGTGTATTGTAAATTGACCGTGATGTTGTGGGCCACTGCAGCTTTAAACACATAAGAATGATCTAACAGTTCTTACCCGGCATATTTGCCAGAGAGTTCAAGGAATGTCAATGTTACATGAGTAATTGTTACTTTATTACAGTATAAGACGCTGTACTATCACTTGAGGTTATTTGAATGAAGCTTACTAGTGTGCGCGCTGCAGTGTGTAACAATGTAATCATTTCTCAGAGTCTTGTTTTACAGTGTTGCAGGTGTGGCAGAGTGGGTGTGTGTTTTTTATGAATGAATCGGTAATACCGTGTGTGGTGACGTATGCATCACTGAATCGTATTTGCACAAATGCAGTAATTAAATCGACGCCTGTCGCTTCTAGGAAAATGAAATGCGTCTTATCTTGAAAATACTGTTACTGATGTACGGCACGGCCAGCCGGCGATGACGCATTTTGCTGTGCAACGTTCTCTGAATTCTATCTGGATAACATCATTTTTTAAATATATTAACACTATCACGTAGTTAAAAAAAAAAAAAAAAAAACACATTTCATAACTGTGCTGCATTTCCTGTTTTGGATTTCTAATATCATTTTAAGTGTGCATCAAATCGTATTTTTTACACAGATTTTTGAAGCTGATGGTCACTTTGTATACTCGATATACATTTGCAATACAATCATTACACGAACAAAAGCTCTTTTCAATATTTATTATCACAGGACAGACAGATTTGTTCTTCTGTAGACGAGAGATTAGTGCTGCAGAATCGGAAGCTATCTTGTCTTCGGTTCCTGGGATAGAACAATGCAGTCATTTAAAATATTTTGTATGTGAAATGTTACCGTCACGCATGGGCTATCATTTTCTGAAGGGCTGTGCTGTACAGCCATGCATTTAAACTGTAGTTTAGATCCTTATAGTTACCATTGTCGGTACGTGGTATATTCGATGCATTAAATTAATGGTACGGTTTGAGGCATGCGTCTGCACCCCTGAGGTAGTTTTATGACGAGTCCGGTGATCTGTGGTGTGCTACATGAGACGGCGCTGTTGTGAATGTAAAAGGGATGACTGGGTTTGTGTTTTTATGAATGGAGGAGGAAACTCGTGTCGTGTGAGACTCACCGTTCAAAAACCTGTTGTTTTTAATTTCAACCAGCAGGGGGAATTTCGGAGATGCTGCTTTTGTGAGCGGGGTCGTTGCTTTTGAAGAAAGTGGCGACACAGAAACATTAAAGATTGCAATACAGCGACAGAGTAATGCTTCAAAATCATCACCGTCTGTAAAAGAATAAAGTGATGCTTAACAAGGATTGATTATGGAACTTTTGCAATGTTAACAGCGACCCGCCTTTGAGCATTCATTTTGGATTTTAAAAAGCCTTTTATTCTACACCATTAGACTGGACGATTTTTTAAAAGGAGAACCAGATTATTTTTCCTCAAAAAAAAAAAAAAAAAGTTTATGTAGTTTTTGAATCTGTGTATATTACTCTATACTTAATTAACAACTATATGTATAGGCCTATAGATTATTTAGATTTATTTTTATGTCGCAATAAAGTAGATGCATATCTTTGTCTGCACTGTACATAGATCTGTATATATTTTAGTTGAGTTTGAACAATAGTTTTTAAATGTGACGTTTTTTCACAGACTGAATTAAGACGCTGTTATTATTATTATTATTATTATTTATTTTTAAAAAAGACTGCATTTTGCTTCAAGAAAAAAGGAAGACTTTGGATAGTTACTAAATCTAAAGAATGGCAGCGCACCTAACGGCAGAAGAAGAACAGGTAAAAAAAAAAAATACAATGTTTGTATTCCGTTTTGTGTTTCTTTTGTTTAACGTTTTAAAAGTCTGTTAAATATTTTAGGGGAAAAAAACGTTCATAAATATTGTAACTATCATACTGCAAACAACACGTTTACATGTGTATAAAAACTAACATGTTTATGATTCTATATGTGTGCATGTTTACATTTTATAAATAGAGCAAATAGCTTTGTACACAAGAAATAACATTTGACATAGCAATGGGTGGCCCTTTAATGTTTATGTTATGTTAACTTATCCTGTTTAATTACTAACCCGGGTGTTTCTTTGCAATTTCCAAATCGATATTAATAAAATGCGTTGTGTTTTTAATATATCTCATGTGTAATAGTTGTAAAAGTTAAATTAAATATTGTAAAAGTTGTTTTGATATGAACGCACTGTTCTCAGGCCTACCGTCTGAGTTTACGACAAACAAAACACGCGGAAAGACATTTTCGCCTGTATTTCCACAGTATCGTAAATCTTGTGTTGTTTTTTTTTTAAAAGGCAACCCCCCACCAGATTTGCTCATTTAAGCCTCGCTTTTGATGTTACCACTTCCTAATCATTTAAAACGTCAGAAAGAACATTGTTTCCGTTTTATTTTGGTTGCTGCGGGGGTTGGTAGAACGAGAGGATGGTTAACTGTGTATGTGCCAGACAGGATTGGGCTGAATCGAGACGTGGGAGAATTTATGCTGCGTGGACGAGGAAAAAAAAAAGTGCTTGTATGCATGACCTGACAATTACAAAAAGTCGCATCCCTGGCAGTTTATATCTTAGAATGTATTACTAATGTCGTCATTGCTTACAAAAATGTCAGGGCATACGAGATAAGACCATACAGGCTGTTACCACATCTTTGCCGGTCCTTTTTGTGTACTGATGAGACTGAAAGTGTTTTCATACCATCATGCCACGGTGAACGAGCCCTCGTGTATAATTGCATTTATATTTTTCCTCTCAAATAATAGCTGTATTAATTATTTTACTTTGACATGTGTCTATCTGCTTAATTTGAAACTTTATGACAAATATAATATACACCAGTTATCCTCCTAGAGCTGTGACCTGAGGATAAGTTTACTGTCCAACAATCTCGTCTTGAAACTGATGGCAAGCACACACAGGTTGTTTATAATGCCAGACCTGTCTGCTGCTTTGTTTCTAGGTAGCTGTGCCTGAGTCTTGCCCATATACAGGGGGGCGCTAAACCTCTGCAGGACATTCTCAAATGAGTTGTACAAGCAGCAGACTAAAACGTGTTGTACTTTCTACACTTTTTAAAGCCATGTAGGAACACAAGTTTTCTCCCCCTTGAAACCTGCTTTGTGTGAATAAAACACGAATAACCCTTTTCAGTTTGTTGCAGTAGGTTATAACTGTCATGCTCCTTGGTAACTTAGGATGCAAAAATGAAAAAGTGGGATGCCTTTTTAAATTGTGTTTGTTATAACATATGTGAATATATGTTGTGTAAGCACATCTGTCTCGCTTAGTGAGATGTGAAAAAATCTGTTGCTTAAATGTAAACCTATGTATACAGTCTAATTTCTCCCCACTGTCAAACCACATGCAGCTGGCAGTACTATAACCCTGATACAATTTTCTTCCATGCTGTTAATGATATTTCCTTTACTGTCAAGCGTCTAATCCACTGTTCCCATCCTCATCGCCTCATCTGGCAAGCAGCTTTATCTGGGCACATCATTTCTGTGAGTCTGACTGCAGTGGAAATGTGTCCGCTGGTAATTGGATCACAGGCTGACTTTGTTCGGAGATCAGGGCCCCTAGGGGGGGCTTCCCAGCCCAAGGAGCTCTGCACTCAGGCAGCTGTTAAAAGCGATTTAGGCTTTGGAAGGGGAGAAAAAAAAAAGCTCCCAGGAAATGGATTGGGAATGACGCTTGCAACCTTTTATTCCAAAGCATTATTGACTTGGAACGGCACTGCTTCACAGGAAAGCACAGTGCCTGTAGCCCATTAGCCTTCGTGACTCAGTGGTTAAGGAGCCAGGACTGTAGTAGTGAAACTGAGGCCTGGAACAGCCAGGCTTATCAAGTTAGGTTTAACACACCTATATTTTGAGAACCGTTCATCCAAGTTTGGTGAAACTTGATGGAGACTTTCACTAGCAGTAGTTCTGAAGATTATCAGAATGTCATACTTTTTCAAGTGTGTTTGACTGAGCGATTGAAGGAAATTTGTTGACACTTTGCATGGACACTAGTCTGTTACTAATTAAGGCTATATCTTGGAAACCACACGTCAGATATGAAGGACATATTTTGTGAAGTAAATGGCCAGAACCAAAAATTGTGAGTTCTGATATTCTCAATAACTTGTGCTAAAGAATGTCCTTGGGAAATGTCATCACAATTGGATAAACAGTGCTAAAGAATGTCAGGTAGCCTACAGCCTCCACTGTATCCTGGGGTTTAAGTGTAAACGAGGCTAGTAAAGAGGATTGTAAGGGCTAGTCTATGGTACTGCAGGGTTTGTAGGGAGGCCTTGGTGCAGAAGACTATTTGTGATGTTGAGGATCCAACAATTGTGAAGTTCAAAGCTTGCATTGAAAAGTGTGAACTCTGTGAATTGTACTTTGTGTGGGGATTGTGATTGAGTCCCAGATACAAACGTTGACAATATGGGTTATGTCAAGGAAATCTTCTGTCACTGTGCGATTATGGTGGGGAAAGGATTTGCCAAAATATTGCTGGTCCAACAGTGATGTACAGCTATGGCCAAAAGTTTTGCATCACCTAGAATTTTAGAAAACTATAATTTATTTATTTTATTTAACATCATGTAATCAGAAGTCTACCAGAAGCCATAATAGTAGTATTTCATGTTAGATTTCGAAATGTTACATTTTTCATTTTTTCGTTTTTTCGTTAAGTGTAAGGAAAACTACAAAGCGGTGTGTAATTCAATATGTTAACGCAACATTATTCAGCATGTTTCATTCGACTTTATGAAGCAAAATGAGTTAATTCTACAGGGTGCTGTAGCATTATTTGAGGAGAGGTGCGCAAGGTTGTGGTGTGTTCAAGTAGACTTGAATAATGGTCTTTGGTGGCTTTAGCTATGTAGTTACTCTAACAAACATTCATTGGGGAAGCTACCAGAAAGTTTAAATTCCACAAGCAGAACCAGGTCAGTTTTGAAGTGTCACTTGGCTCGCGTTCAGAAAGAACTGATGATGGCAGCAATCAACAACATCCTGTTTGGTTTGGTTTTGTAAAGGGGGAGGGCACTTTCAGGTAAGGGTTGGATTTTTGGGATTTCATTCCGATGATGGCAGGTCCCAAACAGAGCTCTGCATCCTGTCCTTTTAAGGGAATAGGGAGCTGGCTCACAGCCTGCTTTATGGGAAGTCGGTGACCCTTGATGCTTGTTCCTGGGGAATTAGCTGTTTTGTTTGGCTTGATGCTGGGGGGGGGGCAAAGAAAGAGAGAGTACTTAGCTTTTTTGTAAAGTTTATTTTTATTAATGGAGCTGAGAAATGTGAGTCCTGAAATGCTCCTGAGATGTTTTTAACCCGTGTGATAGATGACATAGCGTTCAGCGTGGGTGCTTGTGCATTGGTTTGGTCCCTGACATGAGCTGAGCTTAGGCCAGTAGTGTACAGATTAGGGAAGTCTTTGAGGGGGGCAGCTAGTGAGCTAATAGCTGCTCTTTAATCAATAGATTTCATCAAAACTGTACTGATAAGTATTAACGAGTAAGCAGCTTCAAGCGTCATTTGAATTGCTTTTTTACATGCCGTTGCTATTTTATGATTTTGGTATTCTGAGGTATAATTTTGGTATTATTTTGGTATAATTTGGTTCTCTTACATTGAGTTGTCGTTTTTTTCTCTTATTCTACCTGGCTTTGAGCATGTTTGAAAAAAGTGCCAGCACTCAATAGCCCTCCTCATTCCAGTCATAAAATGCTTCTTCAATGAACCCAGAACCAATCCGAATGGTTCAAAACAACATCAATAGTAAGGGAGTAAACATGCAATCTAAATGACGTTTGACTCTACTTACTCTTCAATAAATGACAATGGAGAACTTTGTGATGCTTTCGTTTCTACCCTGAATCCAATTGTGATGACACTTGGTATGGTCAGTCCTTAGCATCACGAGGATATTGAAATACTGCTCACGGTTTTGCATGAGTTATATGCTAGAAGTTTAAAGGTTTAGAGTAACTCTAAAATGAGATGTATCCTTGCACTCTACGTACACTGTGGGCATACAGTATCCTCCAAGAAGACCAGGGAAGTGTAAACTCAAAGACCTTATCCCTCACCTGTTTGTCTGAGCTAAGGAAGGCTATTGTGATACCTTTAAAACTTTAGAAAGTGCACGATTTCTTGTTGAAAAATATCTTGCTGTGTGTTATTGATCTGCATTTGTGCAGATTGTCTGCTGTATAGTTTGTGTTAAGTACAATATACATGAAAGCATCAGTTCTGTTTATTTCTTGTGTAGTAATACAGTGAGTTATGCACAGTAGTCATGGCTAATACGTTTTGCTAGTCCCTTGGCTTTAATGCGATTTGACTATACCATGTTAAACCATGGAGTATTTAAGTCACACAGAGCCACAGTTGCCAGGTTTGTTGTTATTATTATTTATTTCTTAGCAGACGCCCTTATCCAGGGTGACTTACAGTCATAAACAAATACATTTCAAGAATCACAGTACAAGTAATAATACAATTAAGAGCAAGATAAATACAATGACTTTGGTTCTAGCAAGTACAAGTATGACAAAATATGATTCAATAATGGAACAGATAACAGTGTCAGTGATAGTTGCATCAGGATATAATTAAATACAAAATACTACAGATTAAATAACACTTGACAGATTACAGTACTCTAAAGTACAGCATTAAATGCAGTAAAATAGGGGGCAGATAAGAGCAAGTAAAGCGCATTTTAAGGAAGAGTGATAAGTGTCCGGGGGAAAAACAGAGGAGTTCTACAGGTGCTGTCTGAAGAGGTGAGTCTTGAGGAGGCGCGGAAGGTGGTCAGGGACTGGGCAGTCCTGACATCTGTGGGAAGGTCAGTCCACCACTGCGGGCGAGGGTGGAGAAGGAGCAGGCTCTGGAGGCAGGGGAGCGTAAAGGAGGTAGAGCCAGTCTTCTAGTGCAGGAGGAGCGGAGAGGTCGAGTGGGGGTGTAGGGAGAGATGAGGGTCTGGAGGTAGCTGGGTGCAGTCTGGTCAAGGCATCTGTAGGCTAGTACAAGAGTCTTGAACTGGATGCGAGCGGTGATCGGGAGCCAGTGGAGTGAGCGGAGCAGTGGAGTTGCGCGGGAGAAGCGAGGCAGAGAGAACACCAGGCGAGCAGCGGAGTTCTGGATGAGCTGGAGCAGACGGGTGGCGGACGCAGGGAGGCCAGCCAGGAGGGAGTTGCAGTAGTCTAGGCGGGAGAGTACCAGGGCCTGGACCAGGAGCTGGGTGCCTTAGTTGGTGAGGAAGGGTCGGATTCTTCGAATGTTGCTCAGGAAGAATCGGCAAGTGCGTGTCAGAGTGGAGATGTGCTGGGAATAAGAGAGGCAGGGGTCCAGGGTGACTCCGAGGTTCTTGGCTGTGGAGGAGGGAGAGAGTGTGGTAGATTCCAGAGCAACAGAGATAGAGAGATCAGAGGAGGGGGAGGAGGAGGAGGGAAAGAAAAGGAGGTCAGATTTAGAGAGGTTGAGTTTGAGGTGATGCGAGTGCATCCAGGAGGAGATAGCAGACAGACAGGTAGAGATACAGGAGAGGATGGTGGAGTCAGAGGTGGGGAAGGAGAGGAAAATCTGAGCATCATCAGCATAGAAATGGTATGAGAAACCATAGGATGCGATGAGGGGGCCCAGGGAGCGTTTTTGAGTCCCTTAAATTTTTTGAGAGTTGCTGGACTTCAACAGTTAAAAATGGTTGTAGGAGTGGTTTTAGTGATTGACTGGTGTCAATGTATATGCAAGTCATTAGAACACAAATCTGGAATTTGTGTAAACACCCCCGCTCCCCTCTCTCTGAAATAGGTTGGGCTTGTTTTAGGCTTGTTTGAAAGCCAGAGCCGCTGCACAGAATTTGGATCTGCAGTTCCATCCTGAAGGGAATTGCTTTAATGAATCAGCTGACCAGTGTTTGTAAAGAAGGACCTTGCAGATCCCGTGTGGATGGAAACAGCTTTCTGAAGGACCGTATATACAGGATGTAAAAGTGGCTGCTTTTTTTTTTTTTACGACTTCCCCCAGGGCTCTGCTGTGTTTATCTTTTCTGAGTGTTTCAGTGCAGAGTTGAAACATGCAAAGCATAATGACGCGCTTCTGTTGGATCTGGAACGATCAAACACGTGAATAGAACATTGCAGTCAAGCGTTTTATTATTGAAGATCTTTTTAATTGTTAAACAGTGTCACTTTCCCGTATTCACTTGTGCAGAAGAAGCCTCTCTTTATTACACATTGGTTTCTGTTCCTCTTAATGATGGAGTTTAGACAGTGCTGATGTCTTACTGGATATTGAAGGTGGTGACATTTTAAAGTGTTTTTACTGGAATTTTTTATTTTTTTAGTGCATTACCCGTAGTATATATTCATTTCTCTAAACCAAGATGAGTCACTTGCAGAAAAGCTGCAGCGCCTCCTTTTAAACAGTCAAGAGATTTTGGTGCCCTTTTCAAAAAAGCAGACCTTATTCACTGTCAACTGTTTTTCCATTAGAAATCGAGTAATCAACCAATCACCAGTAAGGATTTGTCTGAATTCTAGAACATCTTACCCAGTGTGCACATAGAAGAAATGGCACCATTCTAAAGTTAAAAAGCCACAACACTATATTTTATAGCACTCTTTGTATGCCTGACCCAACAAAGACTGTGTGAGAAATATACTCTTATGATTAAAGGTAGCCACTGAACACTTCCAAACATACAGTAGAGACTCAAGCTTCCCCCTTTAAATCAGATGTAATAAAAGTTATTGGATTATTGTACCACACTTGTAAAATAACGAAAGCGCTATCAAAAAAGATTTAGTGACAGATCTATTTCTGAAAATATCAAACCATTTTTTCCAGCTGGATGTATCCATCTTGTGTAATGTATTCTTCAGTAACTTTGATTACTTCAGATAGTCAAATGTCAACATAGGTCATTTTCTTCTCCAGGTCATATGCTACTATGTGATAAATGCAAGGACAGCAATGTTCAGCCTGCTGATGCAATAGTAATTGCCCGCACACCAAGAAACAGTAGCTTTCTACCATTAGTAATTTGCAATTGTTCGGACTGAGGTATATATTGCTAAAGAAAGACAGTCTGGGGTGGTTCCCTCACATTATTGTATTTCTGAAGTGTGTGCTGTATGTGACGTCGAAGGAATGTTCAGTGGCCCTATTGCTGTAAAACTAAAGTAACAAGATTTTCCTAGATTTGGTCTGCAGTCAACAATAGGCTGTCGCCACATTTGTGCTTCACTTTCAGGAAACTTGTGAAATCACAATGACCTGAAATTGACTTGATTATTACTAGCACAGCACATTAGAAATCCTGCAAATTATTCAGCAATAACAATTGGCCATAGTTTGCGTTTGACACATTTTACTTTGTATGAATCTACACAGTGAATCTGCAGTACACAGTATTGGTAGGTGTGCTGTATGTAATTACGAATGTCATACCTTGCACATCTTTTTGGTGCCCCTGTAGTTCACTGATCCATAATGAACAGCTGAGCTTGTAAATATGGAAATCATGCTTTTGTGCACATTCTGCAGACTTGCCACCTCGAGTGGCAGCATATGGTGGCCCTACACCTTATAGACAGTGTTGTGGCAGGTCACTAAACCTGTAATCAGCTACAGCATGCTTGTCTGCTTGAAGCTGCTTGTAACATCAGCTTGTCTAGCTCTGAGTATCTGTGCATTTCCTGCTTGGAAGTGGCACAGTTTGTTTTTCCTGCTGGATTTAAAGAGTGTCTCTGACGAGGGGGCAGCTGTGTGTTTTGGAGAGTAGAGGTTGTGTGAACACACTGGGGCGCTGACAGGAGTCGAATGCCATGCATGTCTTCCTGTGTTGCATGATGAATAGTCTTTGCCTAGATTAACCCTTTAATTGGGAGATTCCAGATGTGACTAGCACTGCAACTATGGATGGGGTGTGCACACTGTTACATTTGATATTTTACAGCTACAGTATCCCAAAGTCATGTTTCCATTTTGAACAATAATTTCATGGTCTGTGTTTACCATATACTTCCAGAGTTAGAAGTCTTGTCAACTCTCAAAGCTTATTTTAAGAATTTAGCCTTTTCTTTTAAACAGATTATCTGTATTCTATAAATAATCACCTAGGATTAAAATATATTGGAGGCTGCTGTAGTTTGGAGTGTTTAGCTGGAGGATCGATGTCCATGAAACTTGCTTCGGACATTGTTTAGCAGATTGAAAGTATCAGGAAACATCTGCCCGCCTTCCTTTATCTACAGATGTATGGCTCGGTGTTTACTTTCACTGGAGAATCTAGGAATATATGGATCAACTTGTCCGTCCAGCTGTATCTCACACTTGCATTTTACATGTACAGTACATATAAAGGGTGTTCAGTGTGTCGTGGTGATCTACAGTGCATATAAAGGGTGTTCAGTAGGTTGTAGTGATCTACAGTACAGGGTGTTCAGTGTGTCGTGGTGATCTACAGTACAGGGTGTTCAGTGTGTCGTGGTGATCTACAGTACATATAAAGGGTGTTCAGTAGGTCGTGGTGATCTACAGTACATATAAAGGGTGTTCAGTAGGTCGTGGTGATCTACAGTGCATATAAAGGGTGTTCAGTAGGTCGTGGTGATCTACAGTACAGGGTGTTCAGTGTGTCGTGGTGATCTACAGTACATATAAAGGGTGTTCAGTGTGTTGTGGTGATCTACAGTGCATATAAAGGGTGTTCAATAGGTCTTTGTGATCTACAGTGCATATAAAGGGTGTTCAATAGGTCTTTGTGATCTACAGTGCATATAAAGGGTGTTCAGTAGGTTGTGGTGATCTACAGTGCATATAAAGGGTGTTCAGTAGGTCGTGGTGATCTACAGTACATATAAAGGGTGTTCAGTGTGTCGCGATGATCTACAGTACAGGGTGTTCAGTAGGTTGTGGTGATCTACATTACATATAAAGGGTGTTCAGTGTGTCGTGGTGATCTACAGTACATATAAAGGGTGTTCAGTAGGTCGTGGTGATCTACAGTACATACAGTGCCTTGCGAAAGTATTCGGCCCCCTTGAACTTTGCGACCTTTTGCCACATTTCAGGCTTCAAACATAAAGATATGAAACTGTAATTGTTTGTGAAGAATCAACAACAAGTGGGACACAATCATGAAGTGGAACGAAATTTATTGGATATTTCAAACTTTTTTAACAAATAAAAAACTGAAAAATTGGGCGTGCAAAATTATTCAGCCCCTGTTAATACTTTGTGGCGCCACCTTTTGCTGCGATTACAGCTGTAAGTCGCTTGGGGTATGTCTCTATCAGTTTTGCACATCGAGACTGAAATTTTTGCCCATTCCTCCTTGCAAAACAGCTCGAGCTCAGTGAGGTTGGATGGAGAGCATTTGTGAACAGCAGTTTTCAGTTCTTTCCACAGATTCTCGATTGGATTCAGGTCTGGACTTTGACTTGGCCATTCTAACACCTGGATATGTTTATTTGTGAACCATTCCATTGTAGATTTTGCTTTATGTTTTGGATCATTGTCTTGTTGGAAGACAAATCTCCGTCCCAGTCTCAGGTCTTTTGCAGACTCCATCAGGTTTTCTTCCAGAATGGTCCTGTATTTGGCTCCATCCATCTTCCCATCAATTTTAACCATCTTCCTGTCCCTGCTGAAGAAAAAGCAGGCCCAAACCATGATGCTGCCACCACCATGTTTGACAGTGGGGATGGTGTGTTCAGGGTGATGAGCTGTGTTGCTTTTTACGTAACGTTTTGCATTGTTGCCAAAAAGTTCGATTTTGGTTTCATCTGACCAGAGCACCTTCTTCCACATGTTTGGTGTGTCTCCCAGGTGGCTTGTGGCAAACTGTAAACGACACTTTTATGGATATCTTTAAGAAATGGCTTTCTTCTTGCCACTCTTCCATAAAGGCCAGATTTGTTATACACTGATTGTTGTCCTATGGACAGAGTCTCCCACCTCAGCTGTAGATCTCTGCAGTTCATCCAGAGTGATCATGGGCCTCTTGGCTTCTCTGATCAGTCTTCTCCTTGTATGAGCTGAAAGTTTAGAGGGACGGCCAGGTCTTGGTAGATTTGCAGTGGTCTGATACTCCTTCCATTTCAATATTATCGCTTGGTGCTCCTTGGGATGTTTAAAGCTTGGGAAATCTTTTGTATCCAAATCCGCTTTAAACTTCTCCACAACAGTATCTCGGACCTGCCTGGTGTGTTCCTTGTTCTTCATGATGCTCTCTGCACTTTAAACGGACCTCTGAGACTATCACAGTGCAGGTGCATTTATACGGAGACTTGATTACACACAGGTGGATTCTATTTATCATCATTAGTCATTTAGGTCAACATTGGATCATTCAGAGAACTTCTGGAGAGAGTTTGCTGCACTGAAAGTAAAGGGGCTGAATAATTTTGCAATTTTTCAGTTTTTATTTGTTAAAAAGTTTGAAATATCCAATAAATTTCGTTCCACTTCATGATTGTGTCCCACTTGTTGTTGATTCTTCACAAAAAATTACAGTTTCATATCTTTATGTTTGAAGCCTGAAATGTGGCAAAAGGTCGCAAAGTTCAAGGGGGCCGAATACTTTCGCAAGGCACTGTATAAAGGGTGTTCAGTAGGTTGTGGTGATCTACATTACATATAAAGGGTGTTCAGTGTGTCGTGGTGATCTACAGTACATATAAAGGGTGTTCAGTAGGTCGTGGTGATCTACATTACATATAAAGGGTGTTCAGTAGGTCGTGGTGATCTACAGTACAAACCTGTTGTGGGGTATACCACATTAGCACATCAAGTCAAGAGCATCCTGTATTCAAATTATGTATAGAGATTAAATAGTTTTGAAATTTCCAAAATTGTCGGGCAATTTTAAAATCCTTTTTAAACTTAATAGAAGAATCCTTGTTTTGTATTAACTTTTAGATATCATAGTTTATTGCCTATTTGTTGTATATTCTGGTCTTGTCCTTACTGCATTTTTTGGTTAGAAACTTTATGAAATGCTTCTTTGATTTGAAAATTGTACAACTCGCATTCAGATGGAAGCTGACCATTCATGTTGGACTATCTTTACAAAGTTTGAACTAACTCTTCACAAACATACCATGCTTTTGACAGCATTTACTTTGACAAATCTACACAGAATAAATAAAGGCAGAGCTACATGAGGTGGTCAGTTTAACCTTGCCGTTTCCTCCATTCAGGCCACAGTTTTTTTTTGACAAGGCAAATCTACGAATAGGTACAGTAGTCTTTATTTGAGTGGTGTCCTTGAAAATCTTTCTCACAATTTCAGATTTTCCTCGTTTTGCTTAGTATTCCCATATTGTAGAAAAAAACCTTTTTACCAGGAAACCCCTCATATACATTATACATGTTGTGAAACTTCCTGTTTTAATCATACATTTTAATACTAAAATAACATTTTCAAATCTAAGATGAACTTAAAGCTTCAAAAGAGACAGATCCCATCTCTGGAGCTCCACAGCCTCTGTAGGGCTGGCACTACACCATGAATTAAGTGTGTTTTGTTTTGTTTTCTGTCTGTTCTTCCCAATTCTGCCCCACTGTCCTCCCCTTTCCCAGGCTACAAAGCAGTTCCTAGAGGAAATCAGCAAGTGGACAACACAGCACAGAGTCTCCCCACTCTCCTGGAATGTGGCCGTCAAGTTCCTCATGGCCCGAAAGTTTGACGTCCTGAGAGCCATCGAACTGTTTCACTGCTACAGGGTAAGGGCTTTGTGTGGGTGTGAGCGGGAGTGGGTGGTATCTGCTGTGTGTGTGGGTGTGTGGGTGTGGGGGAGTGGGTGTGTGTGGCTGGTCTGGTGTGGGTGTGGGGTGTATCTGCTCTGTGTCTGCTCCGTGGGTGTGTGGGCTCGGTGTGGGTGGGCGGGTGTGGGAGTGGGTGTGTGGTCCGGTGTGTGTCTGCTCTGTGTGGGTGTGGCGTGGGTGTGTGTGTCTGGGGTGTGGTGTGTGTGTGTCTGCTCGGTGTGGGTGTGATCTGCGGGGGAGTGGGTGTGGGTGTGTGGGTGTGTGTGTGTGTATCTGGTGGGTGGGAGTGGGTGTGTGTATCTGCTCTGTGTGGGTGTGTGTATCTGCTCTGTGTGGGTGTGAGCGGGAGTGGGTGTGTGTATCTGGGTGTGTGTATCTGCTCGGTGTGGGTGTGTGTGTGTATCTGGTGGGTGTGGGTGGGAGTGGGTGTGTGTATCTGCTCTGTGTGGGTGTGAGCAGGAGTGGGTGTGTGTATCTGCTCGGTGTGGGTGTGTGTGTGCTCCCGTGGGGTGTGAGGGTGTGTATCTGCTCTGTGTGTGGTGTGTATCTGCTGGGTGTGTCCGTCCGGGAGTGGGTGTGTGTATCTGCTCGGTGTGGGTGGGTGTGTGTATCTGCTTGTGGGGGGAGGTGGGTGTGTGGAGTGGGTGTGTGTGTGGGTGTGGCGGGATCTGCTCGGTGGGTGTGAGCAGGAATGGGTGTGGGTGGGTGTGGTGTGTTGTGGGTGGGAGTGGGTGTGTGTATCTGCTCTGTGTGGGTGTGAGCAGGAGTGGGTGTGTGTATCTGCTCTGTGTGGGTGTGAGTGGGAGTGTGTGTGTATCTGCTCTGAGTGGGAGTGGGTGTGTGTGTGTATCTGGTGGGTGTGGGTGTGGGTGGGGTGTGAGTGGGAGTGGTGTGTGTGTATCTGCTGGTGGGGGAGTGGGTGTGCTCTGTGTGGGTGGGAGGGAGTGGGTGTGTGTATCTGGGGGGTGTGTGTGTGTCTGCTCGGTGTGGGTGTGAGTGGGAGTGGGTGTGTGTATCTGCTCTGAGTGGGAGTGTGTGTGTGTGTGTATCTGGTGGGTGTGGGTGGGAGTGGGTGTGTGTGTCTGCTCGGTGTGGGTGTGAGGGTGTGTGTATCTGCTCTGTGTGGGTGGCGGGGAGTGGGTGTGTGTATCTGCTCTGAGTGTGTGGGAGTGTGTGTGTGTGTATCTGGTGGGTGTGGGTGGGAGTGGGTGTGTGTATCTGCTCTGGGTGTGTGTATCTGCTCTGTGTGGGTGTGAGCGGAGTGGTGTGTGTGTGGGTGTGTGTGGGTCTGCACCTGCATTGTGAGCAGGAGTTTGTATCTGCTCTGTGTGGGTGTGAGCGGGAGTGGGTTTTGTATCTGCAAATTCAGCACTATTGAGTGTTTTAATAGTTATGGATCAATTCATTAAAGAATCAGTGTGTTCTTTGTCTTGACTTTAAAGTGATTGTAGGAAATAAAATAATTCCATATACCATACCTATTGTTCTATAGGCTTCAAATGTCCAGTTTTCAAAGAAACACATGTTCTCTTAAACAAGTATTTATTTATTTTTTTAAAAAAAAATATGATATCAGGTACTTCACTTCGTTAAATCTTTTGTTTGCAAGCCATGCATGCTGTCATTAACCAGTCAGCTGCTTCCCCTATTGACTTCACCTAGAAGATGCTACCGAAGTTAAATGACCTAGGAAGTGCAAATGTATCAGACATCTAGAGACCTGTAAACTGAGACCTTTCTTTAACTTTGTGCAGTACCAGATATCCTGCTTTAAAATGAAAATACATGTTTTCTTTAAAACATGTTTCTTTTAAAACTGCACATTTGACACACATGTAGAAAATGGTAGATCAAAAAACAGGTATTTTGTTAGCTATAAGAAACGAAAATATTTGAGTAAGCCAATCACTTACAGAAGATTCACCCCCACCACGTCAGTTATAAGCTCATTTCTTCAGTCGTCTCATAAACAACTCAGATGGTGTTTGTCTTTTGTCTGTAATTTCCATATCACAGGATATGCCTGCATGGTTTAAACCTCGCATGAGGAGGGCTGATTCACAATCATACAACATGATTATCCCAAAGCAAAGCAGCTGTGTCAACATGTCTATCTGTGTTTACAGAGACACACCTGCAGGGTTATGTGGGATCACAGTACAGTATCTCCTTTTCTCTTTATTAAACAGCATTTCACTGAAGCTGGTATGCAAATATGTTTCTGACTAGATCTCTTCAGAGACGAGACAAGGATCAAGTTTTCTGCATTTCAGCGTCTGCTCAAAAGTACAGGCAATTGAATTCGTACACAGCCACATGTCTGTGGTGGTTACATTTTCTGAACAGTTTAGTTTTATACCATTTAAAATGCTGTTCCATTCAGAACATTGGCTCTAACAAAGGGCAAGGTTGTTTTTGTGTATAAGAGATGGCCAAAAATGAAATATTTACTAAGGAAGTTATATCACCTTTAACAGAATCACCATAGTGTATATTTGCAGACATGAACTTGTCTATTGCCACATTTAGCATTTTTTCCATTTGTATCAAATCCTATCTAGGCCTACATCCATTTTCTTATGTTGTTGTTGTTGTTATTATTATTATTATTATTATTATTATTATTATTATTATTATTATTATTATTTAGCAGATGAACAAAATATAACAATATATAAATTTGTCTTAAATTGAAAATAAAATAGAAAAAGAAAAATAAGGATACAGAGAGAAATGGCAGATTTAAAGATTTAAAATACAGAACTAACTAACTAATAAAATAGCATAACATAACACAGAAACACCCAGAACATCCCCAAAAACAGCCAGTGTCCTTTCCTGATGTTCTTACACGATCGCTGCACACGCTGCCACTCCCACCGGCAGGGAAGATGAATCCGTAGCAATCCTTCATCGGAGGCACTAGAAACAGGTGTGTGATGGACGCAGGTGAAAACAACTCATGTAAACGGCATCTTTAAACAATATATGTTAATATTATAGCATAATGCTAAACAGCAAACTGAAGCCTGACACTGTTCAAAGGTGGTGCTCACATAGAAAAATTGATGCAGAGTAGGCAAAATTGCTTTAAAATTAGAAAAATTGCACAAGTGGGCCTACATATCATCACTTGTCAGGAAAATTCCCATAGACCCCTATCCCTTTTCTCAAGCACTTAACGCCTAAATATGGTACCTTAATAATATACTTAGTTTTCTATGACAAGACCATTCTAAGCAGTGCTCAAAGCCAAGACAGGACACACCAAAAACTGTGGTGTATTTCATTTTGTTTTCTAAACAGCCGTCTATTTTGTTTGTAATGACTTCAAGTGTAATTTGCTGCATTGTTGTTTACAGTAATGTGGCACAGCGTTGTGCACTGTTGTAATGCACTCTGTCTCCCCTGTGCAGGAGACTCGCCTGAAGGAAGGAATCGTGAAGCTCAAACCACAGGAGGAGCCGCTGCGCTCGGAGCTGCTGAGCGGCAAGTTCACAGTGCTGGTGAGCCCCAGAGCTTTCTGAAGCGCAGAGCCTCAAACGCTGTGCTGACAATCTCTGTAATCAGGCTCATGAGTGTCACTACAGTAGTATCTGGCTTCCTATTACCTGAATCAGTGTTCCAGTAGTCACTGATTGAAATGGTGTTCTAATCAGTTTAAACACCCCTCTAGCAATGGATTTCCAATAGTTAATACATAGACGGCATGTAAATGAAAATAATGGTTGTCTAGTTGTGTTACCTTGCCAGGATCCCCTCGATGGATACTTACCTGGTTAAAATAATATGAAATAGGGGAATAGAGTAGGTGTGTGTCTTGCTGTGTTGGAATATTATTTCTAGGGAGCCTGGTATTTGAAAATGAGGATCGTACAGGCAGGGGAGTCCATAACCTTGGGAAACCTTCATCTGTGGTCCCCATTCTGTAACATTGTTGCCCTCTGGTGATGAGAGTTGAGATTCATTTTGAATTCTCAGTGCTGTACTGCCTGCACTATCTGAAAAGGAAGGAGTACACTTGTAGACAGTAGCTGGTGTAGTTTGTTAACCCCAGCCCTACTGGATGCATTCATTCCAGCTCACTAGGGAACTAGAAAAATAGGTAACGGAATCAAAACTGAGGAGATCACAAAATACGTAAAGCTACCAAAATGTAAAAGACATGGTTATACAATTGTTTAATATACTGTATTCAAAATGGCACATACAGTACAAAAATATTATTTACATTTATTGTAATTTACTGTTCACGGAGAGTACAACACATTGTACTGTAACAAAAACATTTGTTAATTTTTTTCTATGGCATTTGTCCTGTCTTTGGTGCCAAATTGACTATTACAAGCATGGCATTTGGCTATGATATATAGTGGAATAAACTGCCTTGTATTGTAAAATACCATGCCACTGGTGTGTAAATAAAACCTCCTTTTCTTTCCAAAGAGTGTTCGAGATCCATCCGGTGCCTCCATCGCCCTCTTCACAGCCAAGCTGCATCACCCCCACAAGATGGGGCACCATGTGGTCCTGCAGGCCTTGTTCTATCTGTTGGACCGAGCCGTGGAGAGGTAAGGGGGGGCCATCGTTGCAGAGGATCTGGAAGCTCATTTTGACTCATCAAGTACTGTTGAAGGATATGTAGGTTCCTAACCTGTATGCTGTTGGTTTCTGTTCTTGTTTAGCTTTGAAACCCAAAGGAATGGCCTGGTGTTTATATATGACATGGCTGGCTCCAATTACACTCACTTCGAACTGGATCTCAGTAAAAAGATCCTGAGCTTGTTGAAGGTAAGATGTGAGATTTACCTATGCTAGACACACATGACGCCCATAATATCATATGATGTGTGTCCATAGTACCCTCTTTCCTCTGCTAACTAAGAGTTGATAAAGTTTTAAACTAAAATACTGGATAATCAATACAGTGGTACAGATGGTGTATTTTATTAGATTTATTTCACAAGTTTTAGAAATGTTAATAGCAAGATGTTCTTGCATTCTTTTCATGCTAATCATCTTTGATTTGAAGAGATACTGGGTGCATTAAGAAAGTGAGCTGCTCAGAGCAGCGTGCTCATTCCACTCCTCCTGAGCAGCTCAGAGCGCTACAGAGCAGATTTCATCTGTGATCTGAATGAGCGGAAAAATTCTGTCTCTGAGCCGCTCGGTTACTTAACGCACCCACTGTTTATTACATTAAACGTTTATATACAGACACTAGTTTCAAGACCTCATAACTTTTGGAACAACGGGCTACAAATCTGAAAGTACACAAAATATTCCATTGCTATGGCAGTGAATGATGTCAAATGATAGCCGCTGTAGTGACACAAAACTGAAGAAGCAACAAACTGTAAGTGCCATGTCTCTCCCTGGTGTCTGCAGGGTGCCTTCCCGGCCCGACTGAAGAAGGTGTTTATTGTGGGGGCACCTGTCTGGTTCAGAGTGCCCTACAACCTGCTGAGTCTGCTACTGAAGGAGAAGCTGCGCGAGAGGGTGAGGCAGGGAGGACAGGGCAGCTGGGGGTCTGCGGGGAAAGACGTTCCTCTGTGGACAGCCAGGCCCAACAAGATAAATACAATACAATGCAACATGGTTTTATACAGCTGTTTGTAGATTTAACACAAGGTTTACATGCCTAAAATCTGTGAAGCCAAAGTTACATACAAAACAACAATAACCTTCTTGAAAGCAGACACGAATAAAACAAAACGACAAACCATACAGGCCATACCACCAACAGCTACCATACAAACAACCCTGAACTAAGAACAGCAATTCTATAGTCATCATCCAGAACTTCAAAACCCTCAATCATATTTCTAAGGTAAAACCAAGTCAGGTTAGCTAGCAGAAATGTTTGTCTACGTGACTTGGTTTTACCTTGTATGATGTGAAAGTGCCATTAGGTTATTTTACACGTTGACTCGCATTACCAGAAATAGCCCATATCATCCCTTAGGGTTCGCTTTGTCCTTGACTTGCACTCGACGGTCATCTTGAAGTGACAGGAGAACACGTGAAAAACAGCAGAAAAAAACTTCTATTTTTGAGTGAATAACTGAACAGTGTTTTCTGAGCCAGCCTCATGTTAACTACTGTCTATTGAGTCACATCTTCTAGTAGCCAGGTTAGAACCCAGGCTTCCAGAGATGAGCGGCTAATGTATTCACTCACTTCGCTACCCGAGATTAAGTCTTGCAAATGTGCTTTCTGTGGCCTTGATACAATCCCCCTCGCTCCCCCAGGTTCAAATGGTGAAGATGGCTGACCTGCGGCAGCACATGCCCCGTGACTGCCTTCCTGAGCACCTGGGTGGGGTGCTGGCTCTGGACCCCCTGGGCTGGAACCGGCAGCTGCTGGCTGGGCAGAACGGCCACGCAGACCCCCTGGATGAGCTGGTGGCAGTGCCCACAGGGCCGAGCCGCGAGGAGCCGTCCGTCCACACCCCTGGCCTGGAGTCCATGACCCTGCAGGAGCTGGTGGAGCATCTGAGGCTGGTGCCGCGCACTGGGATCTATGAGGAGTACGATGAGATCCGCCGTGAAACCCCTCCTGGCACCTTCAACTGCGCCCTGTGAGTGTCACGCTGCACGCAGTCACACTCTTCCACAGCACTGCACTAAATACAAAAGATATTTACACCAAATTGTCATTAATATTTATTTTCTATAATGAAGAAACTCCAAAAACAGTATAAAGCCTTAAATAAGTGTTTCTGGTTTTGTAACTTTTTATAGGGTGACTTTTTTTAAAATGTGTTCATTACAATTGAGGGTAAATGGCTTTGAAAATCTACAGTACTACACAGGTTTTCTCTAGATTTAAAGATATTTTTGCTCTCCTTTTGTATCACAAACCCTTGATACAGTATGAAGGGCGTTTTAAGACCTGAGCTAAGAGTGAAAAAAAGAATTCTCCCAATTTTCACCCCATTTACAAAATTTGCCCCATTTTATTTTCACAAAATCAAAACAATTGCAGTTCTGCCTGATAAACTACCCCTATTAAAATCTAAAATATATGGCCACATAGAGTAATTAAGGGCATTATCACATATAGTAGTTTGTTTCCAAATGAGTTAATTAAGAAGAAAATTAAATTAACTCAGTCCAAACAGGTAGGCATGATGCCCTGTTAAGTCTCTTATCATTTCCTCTCTGTTTTTTTTTTTTTTAATTTTCCTTCTTAGAGCTGCTTGTAACCAGGACAAGAATCGCTACGGGGACGTTCTCTGTCTGGACCAGACAAGGGTTCGACTGAAGACTGGAAGAAATGAGGTAAACCTTTAAGTCTTTGTGCTTGTGAAAGGTGGTGGATTATCTAAAGTCCTTTCTATTGAGCCCCAGAGCAAGGTTAGCACAAACAGTGACATCACTATACCCAGTGACAGTGCTGCTGTTAAAATATTCTTCTACAGTATACACAGTTTGATTCTATGATTGTAACTAACAAAAGAACTCCATACACCATCTCAAACGTGTAGATTTTCTGAAAGGGAAGGCAAGCAAACGGAGGGGTAGTATCAGACGTCATGCTTTTAAAAGTACAAATTCCATGTTAGGCCATCTTGTTTCTCTGGAAACTACACATTTTTGACCTATATAGTCGATTTGCCTGACGGGTGCGATTTATGAAAGTATTTTGTCAGCTTCAACCATTTTAAATTGTTTTCTATGGTGAACTGTATAATTGATATGAGTGAAGCCTACCCTCGTATCTCTTTTTAGAGCTTGCTTTTTAATTTTATTTGCTTGTACCCGCAGAAGTCCGACTATATAAATGCCAGCTTCATGGACGGTTACAAGCAGAAAAATGCCTACATCGGTACTCAAGGTACGGACTCCTATTTCAAAATATTTGTCTTAAATTTGTAATTAAGTAAACCCAAACAGTTTGTTCTCCTAGTCTCTCATATTAGGGCCTACAGTATATCTCAGTGTCATGCAAGCATGAGCAACCCCTGCATCTTTTGCCACTACTGTTTTTACAGTGCCCACCCCTAGACCCTCTTAAAGGTGAGGTTATTTGTTCAATTTTAATCCGTCCTGTGCCTGCCAGTATTTATCTGCTTTTATTGTCATATAACTTGCCTTTAAGTTTGGCAAAACTATATTAAGTGGTATAACTGTTTGGTATTTGGAG
>JAHFZB010000321.1:6453-28808 GCA_036884735.1 Huso huso
AGAGGAGAGAGTGAGAAAGAGGAGGAGAGGGAGGATGGAGAGGAGAGGAGGAGGCAGAAAAAGGATGGACGTCAGCGTGTTGGTATTAAATGTTTACAGACAGACGAGCGAGCAGAGAGGAAGACTCTTCCTCCTCCCCTCCCTCGGCTCCCTCCAGCAGCAGTCATGTGATCCGCCTCCCAGTCCCGAGCAGAGTCCCCGCAGCTGTCCCACAGACTGTCTACCAGGTAACGCAGCGTGCTCATGCAGCTAGAGAGGAGAGGAGAGAAGAAGGGGGTTGAGACACACACTCCTCCCTCAGCCCCACAGACCGTTCACAGACACAAACTCAATAAAGAGGGAGGGGGCAAGAGAGGCATGTAAACATGACCTCACATCACTCTCTATGTAGAAGGACACCAGCAGTCTGATGAGGGCAGTCCTGGGGCCCAGCCCTTCCGCAGCTCCCCCTCCCGACACCAGCCTGCAACACACACACACACACAGTGAGTACCAGTGATACACAGGAGGGACACACACACACACACACACACACAGTGAGGATCAAAACACTTCCATCAAAACCAAACCTTACACCTAGTTGTGACACACACACACACTCACTCGGTACACAAACTGCCCTGCGGCTCTGGCCACGCCCGGTGTGATCGTACACAAGCGGTAAACCCTCGTGCATCCTCAGCACTCTGAACTCCTCAGCATTCCTGCACGAGAGACAGGGAGGACTGTGACAGAGGGGGGAAGAGAAGGAGGAGAGAGAGAGAGAGAGAGAGAGAGAGAGAGACACACACACACACACACACACACAGCACTCACTGTTGAATGAGGACCAACAAGCGCGACAGCCTCACCGAGACATCAAACTCCTATCAGCACCATGCACAGGATCCCATCCTGCAGGGAGTCACAGGGGTCAGACACAGACAGACACCCTAACCCCCCCCAAGCAGCACAGGCAGGCAGACACACCTGAAGCGGTTGGTGAAGAGCTCCAGTTTGGGTGTGTTCTCCTTGTTGCTGTACAACCCTGCAGGGCCTTCAGACACTTGAGACGACGCTGCCTTGTTGTGAGAGAGAGGGGGAGAGAGAGGTAAACAAAAATGCACAATACAAAATATCTTTGTCAAATATGTGATTCTGGCACAAGACAATCCCAGAGGTCTGCAACAGTGACACAAGTTTGGAGGAGATGAGTGAAAATCCAAAGCAGAGAGAGAGAGAGAGAGAGAGAGAGCAGAGAGAGACACACACAGAGACAGACAGCAGATCAGTGCAGGGCGTCCCACAGTGAACGAGGTCTCTGGTACTTGCAGGTGTTGTAGGTGTGTGTGTGTGTGTGGAGGGGGCGGTGCAGGGGTGCACTGGGCGCTGGTACCTTGTCATGCAGAGTCCAGCCCAGGTATTTGAGGCAGTCGTCATTGAGAAACCTGTGCTTCCTCATCCACACGCCCATCCTCCTGCATACAGGCGCCCGGATCTCAGCCACTGAATCCCCTGAGACATGGGGCCGAGACACTGTGCTACACTGCTCTACACAGCTACACACCCTGCGCTACACACTGCTCTACACACTGTGCTACATTCCCTGCGCACACTGCTCTACACACTGTGCTACATGTGCTACCTCCCTGTGCTACACACTGCTCTACACTGCACTCGCACTCTCTCTTTACACTGCTCTACACTGTGCTACACACACTCCTGTGCTACACTGCTCACTGTGCCACACACTCCCTGTGCTACCTGCCTACACTGCTACACTCTCGCTACACTCCTAGTTATAAAACACACACAGTGCTATAGATGCACTGCACCTCAGTTACACACACTACCACAGACACTTCACTATGCACACACACACACACAGTATATACACACCACACTCAGATTACACACACACACACACAGCTGGTCCTACCTCCTTTCCCACTCAGCTCACTCTCAGTCCCTCGCTGGCTCTCTGCGATATCGATTGCTAAACACCTTGAAGACAAGCGTTCATCATTCTCAATCTCCTCCTGCTCCTGCAGCTACACACTGAGGGAGACACAGGAGGGAGGGAGACAGGAACCCACACACACACAGGGAGGGAGACAGGGAGGGAGCACACACAGGGGAGGAGAGAGGAGACACACACAGGGAGACACAGACAGACAGTGAGAGACGAGACAAGCATTACACTGGGCAGGATTCCTGAGTTCATTACCCTTTATCACAGCACAAGAACACTGAAACACTCTGTGTTGTTAAGAGCAGCCTGCCTCCCTGATTGATTTCTTACTGGAAGGTAGGAGAGTGTGAGCAGGGGTAGGGGGTGTGAGGGGCAACCTGCCCTCCCTGATTGATTTCTTTACCTCCCTCTCTTTTCTCAGCTCCTCAGTCCTCTCCTGGCTCTTGCTCAGTTCCTGTTGCATAGATTCATACTGCCATCGATTCGTCTCCATCCGAGAGGCCAGACCCAGAGACACCCACCAGAGCGGTCATGAACCATCGCTGCAACACACACATGCTGAGACACCTGCGCTTACACACTGAGACACACACACAAAGGAGCCGGTCTCTCTGAGGCATGATGAGACCTCCCTCCTCACCTGCCAGTGTGATTGTGAGCCCCTGATGGGTCAGACAGGCCTGTGAGCAGGGGAGATAATTGAGTCCATGAGAAACTCATAAAGAAAGCGACACTGTGCCTGACCACGCCGCTGTGCGCTCTATTCACCATGAAACCAGCTGGACATCACTGTGCCGCCCATGAAGGGGTACTCCGTGAGATCCTACTACCATGACAGAATAACAACAATATAAAATCTCACGGGTTCCAACTCTGTTGCCAATGGAAATAGGGCTGGACTGTATTTCCCGTTGTATTCCCATGTACTGCGTTTGCATGTGTTGTTCGCTATTATTGCTTTCTGGGCTCACCTGGTCAAACTCCCGTGTCCAGCTGGCTGATTATCTGTGAGCGTACTACGGGTTCAAACATCTAAGAGACACCCTCCCTAGAGGAGAGGGGAGAGGAGAGGAGGAGGAGAGAGGGGAGAGGGAGGAGAGAGAGAGGGGAGAGGGGAGGGGAGGGGAGAGGGGGGAGGAGAGAGAGAGGTGGACAGAGGGAGAGGGAAGGGAGAGGAGAGGGGTGAGAGGAGAGGGGAGAGGGAGAGGAGAGGAGAGAGAGAGAGGGGAGAGAGGAGGGAGATGGAAGAGAAAGGAGATGGAAGAGAGATCAGAACAGATTACTCCATTTACAAAAAAAAAAGGTAGATCTGAAATAGTGCAATTATCTTCACTGAATGTGTTCATAGCCAAGGGAGCTTCACTTGATCGTTCAGCAGTGTGTGTGTGTCTCAGTGTGTGTGTGTGTGTGTGTGTGTGTCTGTGTCTCAGTGTGTGTGTCAGTGTGTGTATGTCTGTGTGTTTATTTAAAGCCCCTGTGCTCTCTCACCTCTGCACCCGCTGCACTGCACAATGAAGTTGAAGAGCTGCAGAAGCCCCGCCTCCCGGTCCTGCTTGTAGCTGTCCAGCCAATCATCAACCACGGCCTGCAAGAGGAGTCAGTGATGTCATCCCTTAAAGGGCTCTTAAAGGGGCTTCATTTCTCACAAAGTCTCATTGCTTTAGTGCGCTGGTATGTAACTGTTACGTGCAAAAGAAATCAACGCGCAAATTAGAAATATACGCCACGCCGCTTTTCAAAAAACAAACCGTTTAGAATGATGAGACGGCCACAAAACGATAAACTTTTAATTAATGTCTCAATGTCTAAATTTGGAGAGCATGGGTGTCGTCTGTCCGTCCCCACACACAAAACAACGTAAACTTTCTTTATTTTTATGGGGTTTTTGCAACGAGGCGCTGCACTAAAACAACAGGGTTTAGAAACGCACCGAGAGGCTGGATCCGGGAGCTCATCTGAAACGAGGATAGTTTCTCCCTCTCGAGTGAGACTTGAGGAGCTCTCAAACCGTTTGAACAACAACAAGTTCTTTCGACTCCATCGTGTAGCTTCAGGGCTTAATAAGACTGGTGACTCTTGCAGGCGGCGTTGGGACTGTGGTGTGAATGGGACCCCGCCCCCCCGCCCCCGCCCACTATTTGCTCAGCCCTGTCTTGCACTGCACTGCCCCTGGTGGTTCCTCACCAGCATTGCGCCTTGCCAGTTCACAGCATCAAACAGATCTCTCGCCCGTGACCTCTGACCTGCCCGGTCTGGTTGTCATGAAACATCTGACCTGGGAGGAGCCCTGGAGACTCCGCAGCCCCCCACGAGTTTGAGGACTGAGAGAGAGAGAGAGACACAGACAGTAAATACTTGCTGGTATAATCTGAGGTGTAATTTGAAGGCTCTCAGGCTGAGACCCCACAGGCGTCTGTCTGGGGGTCCTGCAGCCCTCCTCTTCCTGGATTTCTCACGAGATCGGGCGGTTGGAAATCGCTGCCCGATTCAGTGGTCCTCCCAATCCTCGCTGAGGAGACACACAAGCAGACAACAGTGTTTATTTTTTTTTTTTTTACAGAGGAGTGAATTCAAAATAAATCATAAAAACGACCCCAGTATCTCTCACCTGTCAAAGGCATCCTCAGCCAGCAGAAGCTCAGATTCCGATTGGTTCTCTGCGAGAGGGCAGGGCTGGCCAAGAACACGCCTCAAGTCAGCTCTGTTCGAGGGGTCTCATCTTCCAAGGCTCTGATTGGCCCCCGTGGGGGGCGGGCTGCTGAGCTGGAGCCTCCTCTTCTGTCTGGTGCAACAGCATAGCCGGGACTGCAGGGCAAGAACAATCCTAACAAATTATATTATTCAGAACACAACTCAGAAAACAATGAAAAAGAAACGACAGGCTTATCAACCCACAACCCTTAAACCAAACTCGCATTTATTATTTATTTAACAACATTTTAAAGCATTTAAAATTATTCATTGTTTTTAGCAGACCTTATCCAGGGCAACTTACAATTGTTACAAGATATTATAATTGTTACAAAGATATCACATTATACATTAAGATACAGATCTGTGTGAGTCCCCTGAAGCAAATCAATCAATATTTATTTTATATAGCGCCTTTCATAGTGGACCACCATCAAAGCGCTTTACAAGATAGTGAGGATCAATGCAAATACATTAAATACAGTGAGATACAGCCTGGCACAGTCCATTAAATACAAACAGTACAAAACAATGCAAATACATTAAATACAGTGAAATACAGCCAAGCACAGTCCATTAAATACAAACAGTACAAAACAATGCAAATACATTAAATACAGTGAGATACAGCCTGGCACATCCATTAAATAAAACAGTACAAAACAATGCAAATACATTAAATAAGTGAAATACAGCTGGCATAGTCCATTAAATACAAACAGTACAAAACAATGCAAATACATTAAATACAGTGAAATACAGCCTGGCACAGTCCATTAAATACAAACAGTACAAAACAATGCAAATACATTAAATACAGTGAAATACAGCCTGTACAGTCCATTAAATACAAACAGTAAAAACAATGCAAATACATTAAATACAGTGAGATACAGCAGCAACAGTCCATTAAATACAAACAGTACAAACAATGTAAATACATTAAATAGTGAAATACAGCCTCATACAGTCCATTAAATACAAACAGTACAAAACAATGCAAATACATTAAATACAGTGAAATACAGCCTGGCACAGTCCATTAAATACAAACAATTACAAAACAATGCAAATACATTAAATACAGTGAAATACAGCCTGGCACAGTCCATTAAATACAAACAGTATAAAAACAATGCAAATACATTAAATACAGTGAAATACAGCTCGGCACAGTCCATTAAATACAAACAGTACAAAACAATGCAAATACATTAAATACAGTGAGATACAGCCTGGCACAGTCCATTAAATACAAACAGTACAAAACAATGCAGATACATTAAATACAGTGAAATACAGCCTGGCACAGTCCATTAAATACAAACAGTGAAAAACAATGGAAATACATTAAATACAGTGAAATACAGCCTGGCACAGTCCATTAAATACAAACAGTACAAAACAATGCAAATACATTAAATACAGTGAAATAAATACAATAGCACAGTCCATTAAATACAAACAGTACAAAACAATGCAAATACATTAAATACAGTGAAATACAGCCTGGCACAGTCCATTAAATACAAACAGTACAAAACAATGCAAATACATTAAATACAGTGAAAATACAGCCTGGCACAGTCCATTAAATACAAACAGTACAAAAACAATGCAATACATTAAATACAGTGAAACACAGCCTGGCACAGTCCATTAAATACAAACAGTACAAAACAATGCAAACACATTAAATACAGTGAAATACAGCTCACAACAGTCCATTAAATACAAACAGTACAAAACAATGCAAATACATTAAATACAGTGAATACAGCCTGCCACAGTCCATTAAATACAAATAGTACAAAACAATGCAAATACATTAAACACAGTGAAATACAGCCTGGCACAGTCCATTAAATACAAACAGTACAAAACAATGCAAAATACATTAAATACAGTGAGATACAGCCTGGCACAGTCCATTAAATACAAACAGTGAAAAACAATGGAATACATTAAATACAGTGAAATACAGCCTGGCACAGTCATTAAATCAAGTATTAAAACAATTAAATACATTAAATACAGTGAAATACAAAACAAAGTCCATTAAATACAAACAGTACAAAACAATGCAAATACATTAAACAGTGAAATACAGCCTGGCACAGTCCATTAAATAAACAGTACAAAACAATGCAAATACATTAAATACAGTGAAATACAGCCTGGCACAGTCCATTAAATACAAACAGTACAAAACAATGCAAATACATTAAATACAGTGAAATACAGCCTGGCACAGTCCATTAAATACAAACAGTACAAAACAATGCAAATACATTAAATACAGTGAAATACAGCCTGGCACAGTCCATTAAATACAAACAGTACAAAACAATGCAAATACATTAAATACAGTGAATACAGCCTGGCACAGTCCATTAAATACAAACAGTACAAAACAATGCAAATACATTAAATACAGTGAAATACAGCCTGCCACAGTCCATTAAATACAAACAGTACAAAACAATGCAAATACATTAAATACAGTGAGATACAGCCTGGCACAGTCCATTAAATACAAACAGTGAAAAACAATGGAAATACATTAATTACAGGCATAATACAATTAAATAAAGTGAAGATTTGAATTCTAAACATTATGGATGCCATTACAATCACAAAATAGAGTGAAAACCTGAAATTACATTTAGACAACAGCTAAATCAAATGAAAAGAATATGAAGTTCATTTTGTGTCATTAATGGATACCATAACATCTTTTTTTTAATCCATTATTTTATAAAAATTCTACCAACTAGACTCCAAATGTTCTTTACTTTTTACACAGCCGCATCAAACACAACACCACCATCAAAACTAAACACCCAGTCACAGTTTAATAATACTATAAATATATTTTAATGTTTGTTAAATGTTTTTCAAGAAACTAAAATACAATTTAAGCTTCTCGATGAAAATTTGTTTGGGTTGTTTTCTCGTGAAAATGTTTTTAGTTTCTGTTTTTTAAACTCATTACCGGTGTGCCGTAATTAAGCTCCCACTTTATTTCAATATTTCCACCGGTTTAGTTGTACCCCCTGTGTAATGAAAGTCCGAGTAGTTTTGTTTCAAATATGGACTGTACAGGTATATGTATTATTATAGTATGTATATATTTTTAAATATTCTTTCGACGTTCGCTCAGTGTCACTCTGAGGTAAAAAAAAAAACGACCGAAGGAAACGTTCTCCGTCTCGCGCTGGCAACGAGAAGCGGAATTCCTCAAGCCCCGCCCCACTCTGTGATTCATATAAAACCGCCGAGCTTCGGCTTCAGCTTCGTTTCTTACCCTTAACGGAAACGACGTCCTTAAATATCACTAAGTAAATAAATAAATAATTAAGGGGTGGAAATTGTTTTTTGTTTTGTTTTTTGAATGAAAATGCATTTATATATATATATATATATATATATATATATATATATATATAGATAAATTAATTTACCTTCACAAAAAGTGTAACGCGGTTTTAAAATACACCCTGCGCTGTATGTAGGTAATCACAGCGAGTGATGTTAGTTAAAAAAAAAAAATCGTGTTTTTTTTCTCAAACCAGGGACAACTGTACTACAATATACGGCCAGGTATTTTTAATTAGTAATACGAATCCCTCTTCGTGTGAATGAAGACAGTATAATAACGTAATTAAATTCCAGTGAGTTTTCTGAACGGCGTCAGTCTCCTGACGATAGCGCGCGAGCACTGAGAGGCTGGAGATTTGAATTTTTGAACATTCTTGAACCTTGTCAGTGTTGAATTGTTTTTTTTTTTTTTTGTCGAGCTGAAGAATGGCGCTTTTTTTTATCGACTACACGACGAGACCGGACAAAACAAAATAAATATATTTTACACTGCGTCAGACTGGGACCTAGGATCACTTCCAACCTGATTTCCAACCGTCAGACAGCAACAGTATCAACCTCACGGCGCTGAAATGGTGAATGGAATTGCGGACCGTTAATTCAAATGTGACTGAAAACCATGACACGGGCAAGCGTGTTAACTGGTGGAGACTTTGTCCAGACACGCAGGGGATAATTACCCTGTCTCTCTGTCTCTCTACTATTAAACTGATGCTGCCCCGAAAGCTACAGATTTTCTGACAGGCTTTTCCCTCTCAATATCAAATAAAATATTCGAGGATTTTTTTAGACCAATTTACAACACAGACACTCGTTTATTTTTTGCCAGAGCAATTCCAGTCAGCGCAAGTTAACGGAACATAGCGCGTTATTCATGTTATTACAGTAACGCATGCTGTCCCTCCTCCTCCTCTCCTCCCCTCTCTGTCCTCCTCCCCTCCCTCTGTCCTCCTCCTCTCCTCCCCTCTCTGTCCTCCTCCTCTCCTCCACTCTCTGTTCTCCTCTCCTCCACTCTCTGTCCTCCTCCTCTCCTCCCCTCTCTGTCCTCCTCCTCTCCTCCACTCTCTGTCCTCCTCCTCTCCTCCACCTCTGTTCTCCTCTCTCCACCTCTGTCCTCCTCCCTCCTCCCTCTGTCTGTCCTCCTCTCCTCCCCTCTCTCCTCCTCCTCCTCCACTCTCTGTTCTCCCTCCTCCCCCTCTGTCCTCCTCTCCTCCCCTCTCTGTCCTCCTCCTCTCCTCCACTCTCTGTCCTCCTCCTCTCCTCCCCTCTCTGTCCTCCTCCTCTCCTCCACCTCTGTTCCTCTCCTCCCTCCTCCTCCTGTCCTCCCTCTCCCTCCCTCCTCCTCTCCTCCACTCTCTGTCCTCCTCCTCTCCTCCCCTCTCCCTCCTCCTCGCCTCTCGCATTAGATTGATGTCGGTGTGCATTACAGATCAGAGACAGCCCGGCCAGAGACCAGATGGATCCTGACAGCTGTTTCACAGTCCGAGAGAGAGAGAGAGAGAGAGAGGGGGGCCTCAGCGTGTGTGTGTGGGGGGCGGATGGGGTGTGTGTGGGGTGGGGGGCGGATGGGTGTGTGGGGGATGGGAGGGTTTGATTGATCCCTCAATGCCCCAAATGTTTTGTATTGGAAATCTGTCAAGTTGTTTATTGTCTTATAGGAGTGACATCCTGACACACACACACACACACCCTGACACACACACACACGCACACGCACACACACACACCCACACACACACACACACACACACACACACACACACACACACACACCCACACACACACACACACACACACACGCACACACACACCCTGACACACACACACACACACACTGACACACACACACACACTGTATTATTGCATTAGTATTATTGTATTATTGAATTATATATTATTACACAGTCAAAATAAACAGCAATAACCTGAGTTCGTGCCTGGCTGTGCAATAATACACATGTTATTGGACTGAAATATTCCTGATACCCGGTTGACACTAGGACCGGGCGGAAGCCCCGAGACCCCCCCAGCCCGTCTCATTGTTTGAAGCGTGCTTTCTTTGGGGGGGCAGTGACTGTATTTAATATACACCGCACACGGAGCGAGGCAGCGTACTGCACGGACAGCTGGCGTGTTATATTGACAGGTTTGTTGTTTTCTTATTTAGATCCCTTTTAATTAAAACACTCCTTATAACCAGCTCTCCCCGACCGCCTCCTACAAACAAGAAAAAGCGAGCGAGCGGACGGGTTTTGAATCTCGCCGCATTGTCCCAGGCTGGTCGCTCGGTGCGATGGAGACCCCCTCTCCCTCCTCCTTCCTCACGGAGATCTCCTCCTCCTCCGTTTCTTTTCTTCCTCTGCTTGCTCACACGTCGAGCTGGGGGGGACCCGCGCAGCCGGAGCTGCAGCGAGGTGCGGCAAACCTACGGGACGAAAGGGTTCAGTCTGGACACGGCGCCACAGACCCAAATATCAGGTAAACCAAGCGACCGGGGGAGAAGGGGGGGCAGACCGGGGAAGAAGGGGGCAGTTTGATGCATGGGGGTCTGTAACAAAGAAGCGTCGCTACAAACCAGCGTATCTTTACTCCGCGTATTTTTTTTTACTAGAGCTGTAATTGTTATTATTATTATCATCATTATTATTATTGTAATTAGTAATGCAACCCTGCCGCGTTGTTTATTGTGACTCGTTATTGTTCTCGTATCCGTTAGTCTCTGTTTTTTTTGTACAGAAAGCCGTCCAGCCGGGACATCCCGCGAGTGACCGGTTTATATTCCTCCTTCAATGTTCATTTTAAGGACACGCCGCCTGCGTGAGTCCCTGGAGTCGGTCCTGCAGAGACACGCGTCTGTGTGATTTTACTGAAGGAATGCCATATAATAATAATAATAATAATAAAAATAATCATAATAATAATAATAATAATATATCCATATGTTTATGCTGCGATGCTCTGCCTATATCGAAGCCGGTAGGATTAGGGTGTGCCCTCAATCGAATAATTAATAATAATAATGTGTATTAAGTATTATTAGTAGTAGTAGTAGTCGTAGTAGTATTAAGCTGTACATTTCTTACGTAAATAGTGTGTTTCAAAATCTTTATCTTCAGGTAAACGGTGTTTCTTTTATTTCTAAGGATTTGCATTTGCGTTACAATCGTAGTTCGCTGTGGAAGACGCGTTTCGTTTGGTGTGTTTTTAACAATTGATTCAGCGTTTGAACTGCAGCGGGGCGGCGCGGAGTGGTTCACAGGGGATAATTAACTGGACGCGTTAATTAACCACCGTCTTAAAGGGCTCGTTTATGGGTTGTTTTTTACGTCTCGTTACGTCTGGCTTCCGTCTTCCAGAGAAATGTATAGATGGTGTGTTTTTATTTATTTAAATCGCCCGCCTATATATCGTAGCGGATATCTATCAAATGTGTTTAAAAAAAAAAAAAAAAATTGTAAACAAAGGTAAACAATATCACCCTCAATGGGGCTAATATTGAACAAAACACTAAATATAATGAAATGTTAAAGCAACACGTTTTTTCTTTTCTTGTATGATTAATACAATTAAAAAGTAAATTACTTATCCTCAGCCCATCTTATAACTGTATATAATTTTTGACTCTAACTTTCTCCCTGTTATGTTCCTGACCTTTGAACCCTGACCTAAAACTTCCGCTCTCCGAGCTGCGACATGTGAACTCTGCTGGCCTCCTCGGGTCTGAGTTTTAGGGTGAAAGAGGTTGAAAATGATTAGTGATGTTTTATTTTTAAGTCGCATCCCTCCCTGTGTCTCACAATCCTGGCATTTCAAAATCCTGAGCATTCCTCTGTTAATTGTTGAATGCACCATCTGACTTCTGCAGGGGGTGGGGGCTCACCTGTGCTGACACAGATGGACTGCCCCACGCCAGCCCACACACACACACACACCCGCTAAACACCCAGGGAACTAATTAGTCAAGGTTGTCTGAGTTTAAATTAACATTCACTCATTTATTTAACAAGGTTAATATTTAATAAGGCTCAGAAAGGCATTTCGTGGTTGAGAGCGAGGAGGCATGGTGGGGTTTGTTTTTACAGTTTTAAGAGAATGCTGGCAGTCTCACCGCTGCTCTCTGATTGGCCGGGGTGCCTCTCTGCTCTCCGATTGGCAGGCGAGCACCCATGACCTGCCCCAGGACTACACGTGCTGCTCCAGTGACATGGAGGAGGCGCCTTGCGCCAGAGTGAGGCTGACCCGCTGGCGCGCCGACCTCACCAGCCAGTTCCTCCTGACGACCTTTCACACAGAGACACCGCAACTGGACGGTGAGGGACAGGGAGGGGCTAGAGAGGGGGAGGAGCTAGAGACACCGAAAACTGGATGGTGAGGAAGAGGGGAGGGCTAGAGGGGGAGGAGCTAGAGACACCACAAACTGGACGGTGAGGGACAGGGGAGGGGCTAGAGACACAGCAAACTGGATGGTGAGGAAGAGGGGAGGGGCTAGAGAGTGGGAGGAGTTACATACACCGCAAGCTGGACGGAGGGGAGGGGCTAGGAGGGGGAGGAGGCACACACCAAAGAAGCTGGACGGAGGGGGGGAGGAGTTAGATACACAGCGAGCTGGGGAGAGGGGCTAGAGTGGGAGGAGTTACATACACCGAAGCTGGACGGAGGGGGAGGCTAGAGAGGGGAGGAGTTAGACACAGCGAGCTGGAGGGAGGGGGGGCTAGAGGGGGGAGTTAGATACACAGCGAGCTGGAGGGAGGGGAGGGGCGAGAGAGGGGAGGAGTTAGACACACAGCGAGCTGGAGGAGGGGAGGGGCTAGAGATACCACAAACCGGATGGTGAGAGACAGGAGGGGTTAGAGGGGGGGGGAGTTAGAGAACAGGGCTGGGGGTGAATTCGGATTTTTAAAATCAATTTGATTCCATTTGAGTTGAATACAGAGAATTGACCCTGCTGGTGAATGCCTTGCTCTGCTTAATTTATTTGATTTGACGGACCCTCAGAGTTTTTCCGCGAGCTCATCGATGTCGCTGAGAAGTCAATGAATCAGATGTTCACGAAGACATACGGGCGCCTCTACACGCAGAACTCACGCGTGTTCCAGGAGCTGTACACGGAGCGCGGAGCTACTACACGGGTCAGTGTGTGTGTGTGTGTGTGTGTGTGAGTCCGTGTGTGTGTGTGTGTGTGTCTCAGAGTTTGTTGTTAGTGTGAGACATCCTGTCTGAGTTTAGTGTATATCATGTTGGCTCTCGCCTGTCTCCTCCCTCTCCTCCAGGGGGCAGTGTGAGCCTGGACGATGTCCTGTCTGAGTTCTGGGCTCGCTTGTTGAGCGCATGTTCACTCTGGTGAACCCACAGTACCAGTTCAGTGAGGAGTATCTGAGGCGCCAGCAAGACTGAGCAGCTCCGCCCCTTCGGGACGTGTCAGCAGGCTCCGCCTCCAGGTGAGGGAGGGGGGCAGGTTACTAACGGTTACGCTTTGATTGAGGGGCACTAGGGAGCTGAAAACGTAATTCTATATTGCAGACGCGATTCTCAAATCATTTTTACTAAGTTATTATTGCTACATTTACAGTGCATATAAAAAAATTAGTTTTAATCTGTTTACATGCATGCATACATACATCCATACATGCATACATACATACATCCATACATGCATACATACATACATACATGCATGCATAGACACAAGGGTATCCCATAAGTAGGGCTGTACCGATTCACTGTATCAACCTGTACCTGGAACTGAATCCAAGAGGAACTGAAACCTCCTCCTCTCTCTCTGTCCTCCCTCCTCCCTCCTCACCCCCTCCCCCTCCTCTCCAGGTCTCGTGCGTTCATTGCAGCTCGTGCTCTGGGTTCAGGGCTGGCGACAGGAGAGACCTTGTGGGACGCGCTGCCAAGGTAATATTTGAGTCGTTGTTGTTGTCGTCGTTGTTGTCGTTGTTAAGGGTGTGTGTGTCGTTGTTGTCGTTGTTAAGGGTGTGTGTGTCGTTGTTGTCGTTAAGGGTGTGTGTGTCGTTGTTGTTGTTGAGGGTGTGTGTGTCGTTGTTGTTGTTGTTGAGGGTGTGTTTGTCGTTGTTGTCGTTGTTAAGGGTGTGTATGTCGTTGTTGTCGTTGTTGAGGGTGTGTGTGTCGTTGTTTGGGCGCAGTGTTTGTGTTCTGCTCAGTTTAGCTCTGGTTCCTGATCAGTGTGTCTCCCCCTCAGCTCACCCCCACTCCGGAGTGCAAGCGTGCACTCATGCGGCTCTCCTACTGCCCCCTGTGCCGGGGCCTGCCCTCCCTCAAGCCCTGCCACTCCTTCTGTCGCAACGTGATGAAGGGCTGCCTGGCCAATCAGGCGGACCTGGACACAGAGTGGAACAGCTTCATTGGTGAGTGGGGTAAAAGTGGATAAGGGCGTCTGCTAAGAAAGAAATAAATAATAATAATAAAAAAAAAAGGAGGGACTGGGAGGGAGGGAAGCAGTGTGGCTAATGGGAGCTGAGGAGGGACTGGGAGGGAGGGAGGCAGTGTGGCTCTAGTGGAGCTGAGGAGGGACTGGGAGGAGGGAGGCAGTGTGGCTCTAGTGAGGAGGGCTGAGGAGGACTGGGAGGGAGGGCAGTGTGGCTCCAGTGGAGCTGAGGAGGGACTGGGAGGGAGGGGCAGTGTGGCTCTAGTGGAGCTGAGGAGGGACTGGGAGGGAGGGAAGCAGTGTGGCTCTAGTGGAGCTGAGGAGGACTGGGGGGGGGAAGCAGTGTGGCTCTAGTGGAGCTGAGGAGGGACTGGGAGGGAGGGCAGTGTGGCTCTAGTGAAGCTGAGGAGGGACTGGGAGGAGGGAAGCAGTGTGACTCTAGTGGAGCTGAGGACCGGACTGGGAGGGAGGGAAGCAGTGTGGCTCTAGTGGAGCTGAGGAGCTGGGAGGAGGGAAGCAGTGTGGCCTCTAGTGGAGCCGAGGAGGGACTGGGAGGAGGGAGGCAGTGTGGCTCTAGTGGAGCTGAGGAGGGACTGGGATGGAGGGAGGCAGTGTGGCTCTAGTGGAGCTGAGGAGGGACTGGGAGGGGGAGGCAGTGTGGCTCTAGTGGAGCTGAGGAGGGACTGGGAGGGAGGGAAGCAGTGTGGCTCTAGTGGAGCTGAGGAGGACTGGGAGGAGGGAAGCAGTGTGGCTCAGTGGAGCTGAGGAGGGACTGGGAGGGAGGGAAGCAGTGTGGCTCTAGTGGAGCTGAGGAGGGACTGGGGGGAGGGAAGCAGTGTGGCTCTAGTGGAGCTGAGGAGGGACTGGGAGGGAGGGAAGCAGTGTGGCTCTAGTGAGCTGAGGAGGACTGGGAGGGAGGGAGGCAGTGTGGCTCTAGTGGAGCTGAGGAGGGACTGGGAGGAGGGAGTGTGGCTCTAGGGAGCTGAGGAGGGACTGGGAGGGAGGGAAGTGTGGCTCTAGTGGAGCTGAGGAGGACTGGGAGGGAGGGAGGCAGTGTAGCCCCTGATTGATCTGAAGTCACAGCCTCCTGAAGTGTTTATATCCCTGTGCTGATCAGTGGATGGATGGATCGTGATTTGTTTTTCCACACCTCCTCTCCTCCCAATCCCTCCATTCTCCTCCTCGCCTCCTCCCCTCCACTCTGCCTTTCCCCCTCCTCCCTCCTCCCCCCACCCCAGACCCCTGCTGCAGGTCACTGAGAAGCTGCAGGGACCCTTCAACATGGAGTTGGCGACGGACTCCATCGGGTGAAGATCTCCGAGGCCATCATGTACCTGCAGGAGAACAGCGTGCAGACCAGCACCAAGGTGGGAGCGGACTGGGAGCACTGGGAGGGCAGCGGGAGGGGGCGAGGTGCAGCTCTGATCTCTGAACTCTGACCCCCAGGTGTTCCAGGGTGTGGCAGCCCCGGCGGCACCGGGCCGGGTCCAAACGATCCCCGAGAGACGAGACTAAGCGGCGCTTCAGAACCCACACACTGAGGAGAGGCCCACCACATGCCCGGACCAACCTGGACAGACTGGTGAGACTGGGAGCGCTGGGGGGACTGGGAGAGAGGCGCAGATGATACGAGGATAGAGAGACTGGGAGAGGGACAAGGGAGGAGACCGGGTTAGTACTGGGGTGTGTTTTTGGGGGTGTTAACGCTGTGTTTTGTGTTTCGGGGGTCCCCCAGGCCACAGATCTGAAGGACAAGCTGAAGGCGTCGCGCAGGTTCTGGGCGACACTCCCAGACACGCTCTGCAACGACGAGAGACTCAGCGAGGACCTGAGCAACCAGGGCGCTGCTGGAACGGGCAGAGCAGGGGGAGGTGAGGGGGGGGGTAAGAACTGAGACAGAGGGTAAAGGGGGGTGGAGTAGATGGGATAGGGAAGAGGTGGAGACATGAGCCTTGCTCCCTGTCTGAGTGTCTCTCTTGCCCCCTGTCTCAGTGTCTCTTGCCCCTGTCTCAGGTATCTCCAGGGGTGACGGGGAGGGCCAGAATCAGATCAATAACCCTGAGGTGGAGGTGGACATCGCCCACCCGACAGCAAGACCAGACAACAGATCCTGCAGCTCCGCACCGCGGCCAACCGGCTGAGACACGCGCAGAGCGGCAGCGACGCAGACTTCCAGGACAGCAGTGAGTGAGAGCGGGAGACACGCACGCACGCACGCACACACACACACACACACACACACACCGACACACACACAGAGACACACACACACACACTGAGACACGTGCAGAGCAACACCGACTTTCAGAACAGACACACAGACACTCTTTTCCCCCCTTTTAACTTGTATCCCCTCTCTGTCTCTCTCTCTCTCTCTCTCCTCTCTCTCTCCCTCCCTCTCCTCTCTCTCCCTCTCCTCTCTCTCCCCCCTCTCTACCTCCTCTCCTCCTCTCCTCCCTCCCTCTCTCTCTCAGGTGAGGATGGCAGTGGCTCTGGTTTAGGCGAGCGCTACAGTGAGGACTGGCCGGCCTCCGGACCCAACCTGCACAACCAGAACCAGAACCCCAACTCACGGGCTGGGCCGGGCCAGGGCAAGCCCCCCCGCGGCCGGGACAGAGCCCCCAAGTGGACCCGACCCAACCAGCACCAGAAACAGGGGGACGGAGCGCAGTCCGGAGCCCCAGCACTGCAACCCAGACCGGCCTTGCTGCTGCTGCTGCTGCTGGCTCTCACTGCCCTCTACTGGCGGTGAGACAGCACTGCGCCCGGCCAGACCCCCATTGCAGAGCACAGTGAGCAAGTCCAGGTTTAAAATGCATTCATACTGTGAGCTTAACACTACTACTACTAATAATAATAATAATATTAAGACCCTTTGGTCTTCAGTGTTTTTTATTAAGTGGATAATGCAAGGGTGAAGGTTGAATTAATTTTCTACATGTGTATTTTCGAGGGGGGGGGGGAATGACCTGAAGGTGCTTTAGTTTCACCCAGCTTATGGGGGGGCAGTTTTATTTTGAGGGGAGGGTAAGGGTGGGGGGTATTTTAAATGACAGTGAAACCGGTTTTGGAACTTTGAATGCAGAATCAAAAAAATGTGTGGGGGAAGGGAGGGGACTGGGGAGGGGAAGGGACTGGGGAGGGGACTGGGGAGGGAGGGGACTGGGGAAGGGTGGGGACTGGGGAGGGGACTGGGGAGGGGAGGGACTGGGGGAGGGTGGGGACTGGGGAGGGAGGGACTGGGAGGGGAGGACTGGGGAGGGGAGGGGACTGGGGAAGGAGGGGACTGGGGAGGGGGAGGGACTGGGGAGGGGAGGACTGGGGAAGGGAGGGACTGGGGAGGGACAGGGAGGGGAGGGAGGGGACTGGGGAGGGGTAATGGTGTTACTGGAACAGGTTTGCTACTCCGTTGTTCCTCTGATCTGACCCGAGGTTTCGTTTTGGAAATGCTTTGCCAGGTTTATTTTTCTGAAGCCTCTCTTTGAAAGTGGCTCTGTTTCGCTGCTGCTGATGTGCCGATCAGTCCCGCCTCGTTCTGAAACTAAAATGTCATGTTCTTACCTCGCATTCTAGTGAAGAAGATATTTATTTCTTTTGGCTGGTACTGGGCAGAGGGACTGGAACCAGTATAGAAAAGAAATCTACTGGCAGCATCCCTTTTCAGGGTTTCTTATTAAATTATTACTGCCGCACATTTAGAACAGCAGCAACGCCAGGAAGAGGCTTAGAGAATGGATTTTAAACCCTTCGGTTCTCTCTTCAGGGGAGTTCTTACACTGCCACACTGTGGCGTCGTGAGGTATTGCACATTCCAGATTTTTTTTTTTTTTTTTAATCAATAACAGCACAACTTGTATGATTTATCGTTATAATTATTTGTATTATTGTTCCCTTTATGTATACATATATGTTGTGTTTTTTTTTATCGAGACGTGTGTGTAAACCAATAATTTAATTATTTTTTGTAATTCTTTGTTTTTAATTTATTGAGTCAACTGGAAAGCAACAATATCGATCCCCACAGATTTGAGAGACACCAAACACTTGTCTTTTTTCATTGCTGAAAATGTGAGATTTGTAATTAGCACACAGTGCCATCTAGGGGCTGAATGTTGAAACTGCAGCTTGTATGTATTTGATTGAGATTTTAACTTAGCACAAAATTGCCAGCGGGTGCCACAAATCTCCTAGCTTTCTCTGACAGGGAGCCTTGCAAAGCACACAGCGGCGCCCGGTGGTTGTATAACGCAGCTGCAGCCTTTTTTGGGGGCTTTCTCTTGAATAGCACACAGCGGCGCCCGGTGGCCAATTCCTGTAATTGGGAGGGAGGGGGTTAATATTTGGTTTTACAGCAAGTAATTTTTAAATGTAATTTTAATGTAATTTTTCTGTGAATATGATGTCGGTTTAAACTCTGTTTGCCCATTTTTAATTGCAATAAAAAGTAACGGATTTCTCGGGGTATTGCCTCAGCAGTTTACCTGGTCTGTATTTTTACCTGGCTGACGTCACAGAGGCGGTACCTCTGTACTGAATCCGGGCTCTGTGGTGCGTCGCCGCAGCGCACAGGAATATCCGCTAGAAAGGGCGTCCCATGATTCTTAATGGTGAGGTATTGGGTTCGGGTTCGGTTTTAGGGCAGGGGGTAGGGTTAAGGTTCGGGTTGGGCTTGGGTTAGGGTTAGGGTTAGGGTGAGGGTTAGGGTCAGGGTCAGGGTGGGTTGAGGTGGTAGAGTTGCCGAGCTGTGGCAGTGAATCATCCGATGCCCTCGGATATCCGTTTACGCTGCTGTGAATGCGTCGGAAACGACGATTGCCTTTGTTTATTATTTGCTTATCTTTATTTTATTGTATTTTTTTGTACATAATTGTTTTTGTGGCACCGACAGGTGCGTGGGCTTTCTTCCCGTTTTCACAAATACAGAGGAAAATACAAAACACGAGCGCGTCTTGTGTGTCTTCATTTTACGTGTTTATTTCTGTAGTTCATTTTGGTTTTATTTACTGTGTTTTGTAGCTTCGGCAGGGTGGGGAGAGGGGTGTGCAACGGAGAGTTTAAAAACACGAACTAACACACTGAAAAATGACTTTTCTGTAGACTGTACTCGAAGCCAGATTGCTGTTTACAAAAGCACGTTGATCGAAGTATCCTTGCCCAGTATATTTAGGGACTGCGGTCTCTGAATTAAAGGACTGTATTTAATAAAACGCTTTTCCTAAAATATATATCTGCTCGTATCTGAACACTATCTGTCACGCCCTGGATAAGGGCGTCTGCTAAGAAATAAATAATAATAATAATAATAATAATAATAATAATAATAATAATAATCGTATTTAAAACTAAACACGTCACTTCAAACACATCAGCTCTGAGGTAAAGATTGTTACGACAGACACGCTAGTAGATTTATCTCACTGTCTTCAACCAATTGGCTATACCGTTTATTTATTTATTTTTTTGCCTGTCAACATCATTATCGCTTTCATTTATTAATTATTGGAACTATCTTAAATTAAATTATATATATATATATATATATATATATATATATATATATATATATATATATATATATATATATATATATATATGTTTGATAAAAAGGAAAACTGCTGTGTACCAGAATGATCAATAAGAAAAAAGAAAAGGATATTTCAAGTACTTAAAAAGGTAGAATAATTGATTACAAATCAATTATCAGGACGTTTCGGACTACAAGTCCTTCATCGGCTGAATACAAAAAAAAAACAAAAAAACGATATCTATATAGGACACATTTCTTTTTTTTTAATTTGTATTTTGTATATAAAGACTAGGAGAGAGGAGTTTTTATTTTATTTGTATTTATATATATTTGTTTTTAATCCGTCGCCATGCACGGCAGGGTTCATATGAAGCCCGTTCTGTTAAAATCTCCTGCGTTGTTGTTGTTGTTTATATCGATCACGTGGCTGCGCTGCTGAGCCGGCGGTTTGAACAGGCGCGCGCACACGAGGCGCGCTCCGAGAAGAAAACCGTTATTTTTTTTCAAAATAATCTAAATATTCAACCGTTTTTTTTCTCTCTCTCTCTCGCTAGGGATAAATGGGCTTTTTTTGTTAATTTGTTTTAATTTCCTCTAATAAATGTGATTTAATAATAATGAAGACGAAGAAGAAAATCCGGTAATTATTATTATAATTATTATTATTTATTTATTTATTTATTTCTTAGCAGACGCCCTTATCCAGGGCGACTTACAATTGTAAAATAATAATTCAAACACTATCTAAACTACATTTGGGCGCGAAGTCTGTCAGTAATACACTTCGGAAGCGCATGAAGACCGGCTGAAGAAGGCGTTTATTTGAAGGTTGAACTTGAATGTGAAAACGGTAAACCGGCGGAGCTGCTCCCGACTCGTCCGCTTTGGCGGGCAAACGGCACGGCAGTCGACCGAAGACGGACAGCGGCTGGAGAAGATCAAGTTTCACAGTCTTAGATATTACGAGCTCTTTCAAGACTCGCCTCTCTATGTTCAGGTAAGACCTGGTTATCTTTCTCACTTATATGTGTGCTCGGAGATGTAAAATACGTGTGAAAATGTCCCAAGCGCTGTGCTTTTTGGGTATTACAGGTATTGATTGGGTATTGTTTCTGTTTTAATGACTGAATGCAAAGACTTCTCGGAGTCGGAATAATAACGTGAATGCTACTTACCGGTTAATTGTGAATTTGCATATCCGAAACAGTGACGTCAAGTTTACCACAATGTACCGACCAATCGTCTGTAAACATGGGCTGATGGTGTCGATATTAATTATCATAAAAAAAACACACACACACATTTTATTCATAAAAATATAACATTTTATTAGTGAAAAATATTTGTTCACGTTTAAAAATGTTAACCTGAACAAGCTGCCAACACCAACCACCCCCCAAAAAAAAACAGTGGGCGCGTTAAGTGAGCCGCTCAGAAAGCACTGAGCAGATTTAAATGACTTAACGCTGTGCTCCAAGAGAGAGCGCCGAGCGACTTTTAAAAACGGTGAATAATAATAAGGATTTGCTTGCTTGTGTTTCTGAGGTGATGGTAGATGAAATGGCCCCGTGTTAAGTTACTGTCCCCTGCTGGACCTCGCTGAGTTCGGCGCTCTGTTTGGACTGAACCTCATATCTGGCTGTGTTTAATACCGACAATACCGACGTTAATAATAAGAATTATGAATAATATTAATACTACAAGCCTAATAATAATACATTAATAACTATAAAACAGCTCTACGTTAAAAAAAAAAAGAAATTAAATGATACAAATACGAAAACAACAATTTTTACCATCTTATTTAGCCAATTAATACATAACTTCTTAAGACGAAACCAGTTCATCGTTGTTGACAAACGTATTTGTCAATCCTGCCTGTGATCTCCACTTGCTTCCTGCAGGTGTCCAGTCCGTCCGCTCCCTCTGATCACTGATGAGAAATGCTCAGGAGCGCTCTGAGCGGCTCAGCGGGAGCGGCACTGGGCGAGGCGTGAAGCTGATTCTTTTACTGAGCCGTATCTGTACACCATAGTATTGTTATATGTTAATGGCAGAACAACTAGCAAGCTTATTAGTTGAAAAAACAGCGCACAAAATCCCAGTGTTATTAAAACATGTTCCTAACAAGGAAGACTTAAATCGGTTTTATTGTTATCAGAGAGAGAGAGAGAGAGAAAGCAAGATACTTTCAGATCTCTGCTAGAGGTATAAGTTTAAATTTCAAATGCATTTATTTAACCAGGATAGAATCCTTGAGACACATACATCTCAATTCCAAGAGGGTCCTGGCAAGAAATAGCTGTTTTTGTCATTGTCTGAAATGTCTTTTAAACAATGGCATTATTGCTCCTCTTTTATAAGCAGTTTGTTACAGTTTACACCTGCGATTGTCAGATCTCTGTCAGAGGTAT
>JAHFZB010000321.1:29308-68459 GCA_036884735.1 Huso huso
AGAGAGCTGGCTGGTCTGCTATCCTGTCTGCTCCAGGAAGGGCTTCAGCAGACTCTGAATCCTCTCATCGTTTCTGGGTATTTCTCTCATTAACTCCTGAGTAACTTGTATAGATCTTTGCAGTCCGCACTGAGAGATGATCAGGTGGGCCATGCTCTCCCGGTCAGTCTCCTCCAGTTTACCCATAGGGATCTCTTTGTTGAGCAGCATTTTCATCTTCTTATATTCCCTTCCTGTTAATTCTTCTATTATATCGAACAAGGCTTGCTTCCAACCACATTCGTTAACCAGAGTATTATTTTCTATTTCTAAAAAAGGAAAAGGAAAAACAAACAAAAAAAAAACCTGAATAATTAACCTTAAACTATGTTAATGCGAGTCCGGTAAAAAAACAACAGTGGACAGTCTCTCTCTTTCATTGAGATGGAGACTACAAATACCAGAATGCATTGCAATGGGATATACAAAATGTGATCTATGTGATGATGCCTACACACAGGACAGGCTTCTACATGCACAAACAGAATTTCCCATTGTTTCTAAAGAACAGTTATTTGTATTTTTCATGTTGCAGAAAGCTCACAAATCTATGCCCAAAATGCACTCATTTTCTACAACCAACCCAGAACCGACACAAAAATCTCCCTTTAAATTCTGCAAACAGCTTTGCTATTAATTCGTGACTAAACAGACAGGAGGAATGTGAATTTCTTTGACACAAAATACAGCAGTTGCAGGACAACAATACAAACTAGGACATGCACACCCGTAGTGTGTGGCTTTGAGCTGGGGTGTGAAGTGTTTAAGTCTTTAATACAAGTAAGTGCTCTGTAGCCAACAGCAAATGATTTGAACACGCAGTATAATGCTAACACACCTGCTCCCCTTGATGCACTGGGGATGAGTGCTTTAATAGAAGTGATTGATTACTGCTTACCAGGTGGAGCGGGGCGAGGGGGGCCGACAGGTGAATGGGCACCTGAGAAAATAAAATAAGAGGAATTCAAGTTTGACAATGAAGCTTTGAAACGGAACATGGTTGACTTTATAAATCCTGTGTTTGTTTTGATATGTTGTATTTGTACACAGTTTTAACAGGGTGGCATGTGTCCCTTCAATGAACACGTGTGTCAGTAACATACATGCCCCATTGCCACGGCTGGAAATTCTAAATTGGAGCTCTCGGTATGATGAAAAAGTACATGACCATGACATATCAACTGTATATACAGAACAGCATAGAATAAGAATCCGCAGTGAAATGTTTAATCACAATTTCATAAGCAGTTCTCCAGATACATGTAAAAATGTGTGACAGACAGACAGACAGACACACACCTCTATATATCCTCAATCTGCTGCTCTCAATCATGTGAGCTCAATAATGAAATGTGTGACAGACAGACAGACTGATGAACAGACAGACAGACAGACGGATGAACAGACAGACACACACCTCTATATATCCTCACAATCTGCTGCTCTCAATCACGTGAGCTCAATAATGACATGTGGATAAGCGGTTCCTCAGATACTGTATGTGCTGAAATGTGTGAAGTGTGACAGCGAGTACTTACGACCGTCTCCACTATAATCTCCTTCGCAGGGGAGAATACATTTTATTACTGCTATTTGCAATGAATGCTAATGTATTGCCACTCTCCTTTTAAGTTCTACTGGAATTCTGTCTTCCACTTCCAGTTGAAAAAGAATCTGCAGTTGAGCAGTGTCACTTATTTTAAATAGTTTTTGTTAAAATTATTATTCCGGTAAAGCATTTTCAAAAGCTAGCAAAATGTAAAGATATTTCGTTTTTTAGGTCACTTAAAATTACAAATGAACCCTCTTACCATCAAGCAATACTCTGCGAGACCAGACCGAAACATTAAATAAACCCTCTTACCATCAAGCAATACTCTGCGAGACCAGACCGAAACGCCTCTTCTGGTGCTATTGATAACTTTAACAGTCAGCTCTTTCACGTCATTGTTCAAAAAGATTTCAAATGTTGGAGGGAAGTTGGGACCGTAGTCTCTTACAAAATCATACGTCTGTAAAAGTGAAGAGGAACAAATCTTTTATAAGGTTCCATTTTAGTCTACTCGTGTTCAAGTTCCTACACATAGTATTTATTACCCGACCGAATCAGAAAAGCAAACATCCTGTGACAAATGCTTTCACTGTCATTGTGTTATTGGAGGACACATGAGCTACCATGTATTGATTTGTTCAATTCCATGTTACCATTCAATTTAGTAAAGGACTGTATACTGGGGAAAGCTTTCTTTGCATATCCCACACAGAACCCACTCAGGGCTGAACCATGAGAACCAATCGATATATCATCGGAATGGTAATACTGTGTCTGACATGTCAGGTTATGGTGAAAATAAAACCTGCAGAACTACATTTGTGTGAATGTCAAAGTGGTTATGGATTCTACTAGATATCATGTGAAAACTACAAGCTAAAATGCTTATATTTTACAACGTGGTATATTACATTACAAACAGATTTGTGTTTCAGCGAGTCAGTCTATATAATGTAAATGTTAAAAGCTTAGCTTACGTCTGGTTGTACGTGAGCATTTTCCAGGTCACATGAAACGCTGTATTGTTCATTTTCCCATAAATCACAATGTGAACTTGTCTCAATGAAAGTACAGCCTTTTTGCTTCTCTTGCACCTTTTGAAGGGGTAAAAAAAACTTTTATGTTAATTAAACCTGGAATAGTAAGAGTGGGTCAAAAAATGAATGACTATTTCCAATAGTAATAGCATTAAAAATATTGAGCTTCTCCAGCCCTTTACTTACCTCGTCCAAAACAACATTTGAGGAGAGCAAGAAAATATTCAGCTTCTTCTCGGACAGCTGCCTGAGAAACAGAAGCACCTGAGCTTTAATTTTATAGTCCAGCCAGTTCAGCAGTCTTCTCACGAGACCAAAGAGAGACGTTTCATTGACTTTTATTTTGACGTGAGTTTCTGTCACTTCAGTTGGTTTAATCAACTCAACATTGCCATTTTTGTAGTGTGCCACCATCAAGTGATTCTGAACTTCTGAAAAAAAGATGAAAGGAGTTTAAACTGAAACCCAGAAGGACAAAACTAAAAATGCCACTAAAGTGCTGGTTCTAAAACATAATGCAGGATTTCTTTAAGAAATGTACCAGTGAATGTGGGGTTTCTTTCTCGTCTGCAGTGAAATGTGCTACAGTTTTACCCGATAGTCACCAGCAGGAACGCACTTTTGAGGCTGCTTAACATGCGTCTGCTTGTTCAAGCCGTCCCTCTCATGTATTTGAGTTCAGGAACTTCAACATTGTTAAGATAGCTTGAGTTTCAGCAATTTCAAGTTGCCACTGACCAGGGGAGCACTCCGAATGTGGGAAGGAAAGGTGCTCCAGTGCTCCGCTTGGACTGTTTATATTATACAGCGGGCCGGCAGGAAGCAGGGAGCTCTGGTCTAGGGGACACTTCTCCCATTGCTCAGTCCCATACACAACTTCAGCTGGAGCTGCCATGTCAAAAATCAGAGCTGTGATCTCACACTGGTATGCTCCTCCTTTCTCGAACGAAAACCTAGACGTCAAAACAAAACATTAAAAAAACGATTGCTGGCGTACGCGATGATGCAAGCATGAGGAAATACACACTCGTTTTAAACCTCTGGGTATACGACCCGACACTCCAGCTTTTCATCTGGCTATACGACCCCACACGCCAGCTTTTCATCTGGGTATACAACCCCACATGCCAGCTTTTCATCTGGGTATACGACCCGACACTCCAGCTTTTCATCTGGGTATACGACCCGACACGCCAGCTTTTCATCTGGGTATACAACCCCACACGCCAGCTTTTCATCTGGCTATACGACCCCACACGCCAGCTTTTCATCTGGCTATACGACCCCACACGCCAGCTTTTCATCTGGCTATACGACCCCACACCCCAGCTTTTCATCTGGGTATACGACCCCACACGCCAGCTTTTCATCTGGCTTTACGACCCGACATGCCAGCGTTTCATTTGGGTATACGACCCCACACGCCAGCTTTTCATCTGGGTATACAACCCCACACGCCAGCGTTTCATCTGGGTATACGACCCCACATGCCAGCTTTTCAGTCCATAAGGAATAGAACACATTTTTAATACATACATTACCTGTAGTATTTATGGTATCCCTCATGGTGTACTGTAGGCCAAAATGTTGTTAATTCTGAGACCTAAAACACATAAACAACCTGTTCACATATACTTCACACAATTGTTCTAACTTTAAAATGTCTTTGAGTTCAATCCCAAGAAGCCTTTTATTGTATTAAAAAATATATATACAGTGCCTTGCAAAAGTATTCAGACCCCTGACCAATTTTCTCATATTACTGAATTACAAATGGTACATTGAAATTTCGTTCTGTTTGATATTTTATTTTAAAACACTGAAACTCAAAATCAATTATTGTAAGGTGACATTGGTTTTATGCTGGGAAATATTTTTAAGAAAAATAAAAAAACTGAAATATCTTGCTTGCATAAGTATTCAACCCTGTGCTGTGGAAGCTCCCAGTTTACACCGATGAAAGAAATGGCCCTAACGAGGACACAATTACCTTACCATTGGCCTCCACCTGTGAACCATTAAAGTTGCTGTCACATTTTCTGGATAAAAACCGCACTGTTGAAGGATCATTGGTCAGGCTGTGAATCTGAAGGAAAATGAAGACCAAAGAGCATTCTACAGAAGTTAGAGATAAAAGTAATACAAATGCATAGATTAGGAAAGGGTACAAAATAATATCCAAGTGTTTGATATCCCAGTGAGCACAGTTGGATCAATAATCAGGAAGTGGAAGCTGCATCACACCACCCAGGCACTGCCAAGAAAAGGCTGTCCTCAAAACTCAGCGCTCAAACAAGAAGGAGACTTGTGAGAGAAGCCACAGAGAGGCCAACAATCACTTTGAAAGAGCTACAGAGTTCAGTGGCTGGGAGTGGAGTAATGGTGCACCAGTCAACCATATCAAGAGCTCTGCATAACACTGGCCTGTATGGGAGGGTGGCAAGAAAGAAGCCGTTACTCAAAAAGTACCATCTGAAAGCACGTCTGGAGTTTCCCAGAAAGCATGAGAGTGACCCAGCTGCGATGTGGGAAAAGGTTTTGTGGTCAGATGAGACCAAGATAGAGCTTTTTGGCCAAAACTCAAAGCGCTATGTGTGGCGCAAACCTAACACTGCCCATGCCTCAAGACACACCATCCCTACAGTGAAGTATGGTGGTGGCAGCATCATGCTGTGGGATGCTTCTCATCAGCAGGGACTGGGCATCTTGTTAAAATTGAAGGAAGAATGGATGGAGCAAAATACAGGGAAATACTGCAAGAGAACCTGCTTCAGTCCGCTAAAAACTGAAGCTTGGGAGGAAATTCACCTTTAAGCAGGACAATGATCCCAAGCACAAGGCCAAAGCAACATTGGAGAGGCGCAAGAACAAAAAGGTGAATGTCCTACAGTGGCCCAGTCAAAGTCCTGATCTCAATCCCACTGAGAATCTGTGGCACTATTTGAAAATTGCGGTCCACAAGCGTCGTCCAACCAACCTGAACAACCTGGAGCAAATCTGCCAAGAAGAATGGGCCAAAATCACTCCGACACTGTGTGCAAAGCTGGTACATACTTACCCCAAAAGACTTAAAGCTGTTATTGCAGCAAAAGGTGGCTCTACCAAATATTAATTTGTGGGGGTTGAATACTTATGCAAGCAAGATATTTCAGTTTTTTATTTTTCTTAAAATATTTCCCAACATAAAACCAATGTCACCTTACAATAATTGATTTTGAGTTTCAGTGTTTTAAAATAAAATATCAAACAGAACGAAATTTCAATGTACCATTTGTAATTCAGTAATATGAGAGAATTGGTCAGGGGTCTGAATACTTTTGCAAGGCACTGTATATATATTATTTTTCCTGCAGGTCCAGTAGAAATGTGAGACTTCATGTCTTGGTAAGAGGTTTGTATACATTGAGCTGCACAAAGTTACAGCTTCCTCTGTTATTATTATTATTATTTATTTCTTAGCAGACGCCCTTATCCAGGGCGACTTACAATTGTTACAAGATAGCACATTATTTCACATTATACAGATATCACATTATTTTTACATACAATTACCCATTTATACAGTTGGGTTTTTACTGGAGCAATCTAGGTAAAGTACCTTGCTCAAGGGTACAACAGCAGTGTCCCCCACTGGGGATTGAACCCACAACCCTCCAGTCAAGAGTCCAGAGCCCTAACCACTACTCCACACTACTGCTGTTAAGACTAGTTGTCGATCAAGAATACTTTACTTACTTCCTTTGTTACAATATGAAGATTAATCTGATTTTTGAAATCCTGTATTTAAAGGACAGCACTGTTTCTTGCCAATTTAGCAATTACCTCATTTTCAGCAGCTTCACACATCGAATGATCGCCTTGGCTTTTTTCAGACACAGGATCACAATTACCTGTCAGAGTTAAAGAGTAAATTATTGAGAGCTGCAGTTTCAAACCTCAAGCAATATATATATATATATATATATAACAGACACACAAACCCTTACTGCTAGAGATCCAGTATATCTTGTGTGGGTCGACTGGATCTCGACTGTGATCAGCTCGCAACACCAGGCTCTCGTCTTTATCCAGAGCGCGCTGGAAATGCCTCCTCCCATAAGCAGTGTCGGGCTGGTCAATACCCTCCCTGTAACGACCTGTCACCACTGCCCAGTCCTAGATATAAAGTGAACATACTGAGAAAAACATCCAAGAAAGGATGTAATGGCTCACAGTGACTTGGGGCTGAATTGAGCAGCGTCTGGTTTGAGCATGCAGTCCTCCACAGCAATGTTCATGTTCAGTTTCACATTGAATTATATTAAGAATTCAAAGATCTCAATTTACAACCACGTCAATGCTACACAATACAATGTGACTGTATTTCTCTGTAACAGGTCTAACAGTGCTGATTCCTTGTGTGAGAGTCTAGCTGTGTTCAGCAGCACAAGGACAATGGCAGTCCAGCATTTGGAATAGCTCCCTGTGGCAATACCCTAGATTAGGCTAAGGTTTGGTCCTGTTAATAATCACAGTACACAAGTTTATGTCCACACTTTCTTTGGTAGTTAGTACTGTGACTATTGATTCTTGGTGTGTTTTTTATTTATTTTTTGGTTTCTAATATAAACTTGTTTTCAGTGTGTTTTCTTTTTTCTTGTGGCTTCGAAGCAGGTCCCAGTATTTCATTCTGGTGTCTCAGACTGCGCTTCCTTATGTGGAAGTCCTGCAGCCTACGGATCACCAGAAACATCAGCTACAAGCACTGTCTCTGATAACAAGACCTCTTGATTCAGTGGAGTGCAATGCTTTTTAATAGGGCTAATACTGTGCAGGGGTGCTCGATTTAGAATGGGCCCGGTCTCAAAGGGTTAGGGATTGTCCAACGCCCCTATTCCAGTGAATATGAGGTTGGGCAGTTTATTACCAGCTGGATTGTAAAGACCAGGTGTCGCATTGTACTTTGGATAAGGGGATATTAAGAGCTAGTTTGTTAAGTCTGAGAGAGGAAAGACTTCAATAGTTTAGTACAAAGCAAGCAAACACACCTCAGTCCTGGGATAACTTAAGAGACTGAAAACTGCAAAACTGATCCTGCTGTATTAACTATATCCCTGCTTGGGAAAATGAAAATATCAATCGCTGTCCTCTGGAGTAAGGTTCAAACTATCACAGATCTTTTAAATGAGTGTAAACCCACCTTGAATATCATTGTGTCCTCAGATGTCAAGTCCTTCCGGTCATCATGTTTCCATGGAATTCGAAACTGTTTTAGTGCCTCATTGGTCCAGCTCAGACCAGGGTACCGCCCACTGTTGATCTGCTCCACCAACCAGGACCCGAGCCCGGTATTCTGGGGAGCAACCCTAAAACAGAATAATAAAGAAATGTGGAAGAGCTAAGGATAAGAATCTATCTGTCGATCCAGCTGCCTTCATCTATAGAGAAATCAATCAGTGATGCATATGTTCAGAGTAACTACAGTGTATTCCAGTCTTGACTTTCAACTATTATTCATCCAATAGGAAAACACACTGATTGAATCCCAGTGAAAACAATACAAAAGTGTGTATACCCTGCATTCACATTAAAATACACTTCTTAAAAACACTGAAATCAAAGACATTTTCAACCTCTCCTTAGTAACATGTTTGTTTCTAATAGCCTTGCTTATATGCATGCCGCTGTCCTGTAATTGACTACATGTTAAAATTAATACAGAACAGCCCGGAAGATGATTTTTTTTCTGAACCCTGCTCCCTTTTGAGCTGCTGCATCCCTAAGCAATGCTTATTCTAGTTACAGCTGGGACAGATACTGGGATCCAGACATTACAATGGAATAGGAAGCTGAGCCTACCTCACTTCATCCACATCCTCATCACTCAGCACCTTCATCTCCAGCATGTCCTTCAGCAGCCCCTCCATCACAGCATCACTCACTCTCTCGACAAACTGGGACTGCACCTGCCTTAGCCTGTTAACTAAAACAGCATCACAAACCACATGAACACATCTACACCTTTTCTTATTACTGCTAAGACAGTCCTGAAGTAAATCTTTGAGAACAAGGACATGATTTGCAGTGTATAATGAGTGAGGGTCTCACCTGGGTCCAAATCAGGCCCACGTGTACTGTAGAATTCGAGGTCCCTCTGCGAGTTTGAGAGGAAGTTCTCTCTGATAGCATCCCCTTCCTCATCACCATGCTTGTCAGTTGGGAGGTCCTGTCCGTGTGCTGGCCTGTTTCTTCACTTCCTCCACCTCTCCAACGCTCAGCAGCTTCATCTCCTGCAGGTCCTTCAGCAGCCCCTCGAGCACTGCAGCACTCATAATGAACTCCGGAATCATATGGAACAGATTCCAACCTGAAACTTTACAAATCAGAACAATCATGTCAGTGACATGCATCCACCACCACAGTTATAAATACAAGTTAGAGCTGTCATGAGAAAGTAGATACAGGCGCACAGATGCCTCTATATACCCTCAGAGTGTAATATTTGCTGAGGGATTTGTCAGAAATGAGGGGTTTTGGGGGTCACTTGTGTAACGGGTGATGACATTCCCTAAAAAATGTCCTAACCAAGTGTGCTGAGGCACAGGTGTGTGTGTGTGTGGAAGACTGGGTGGCAGGGAGGCAGTTAATATCCTCCCTGCAAAATCACGTGGGAATGTTGCTGGAGCCATGAATTGAATAAGTGATTAAATAATGAATGAAGGCTCCTGCCACGGGTGTATAAATAGGGTGATCACAGGTGTTAGATTGGTTAGTGTTGGAGTTAATGTTGGTGAAGGTATGTGTTTGGTGTGCTGTGCTGTCCCGTCTCGTTTGTTTGTTTACCTCCGGGAGTGTTTTTGTAGACCTTTTGTTTTGGCCCTTGTGCTGTTTTTGTTCATGTGTTTTGTTCCAGTGTTTTGTTAGTGTTTGTTTCTGTGTTTTATTTGTTTATTAAAAAGCGCATTAGCGCAATTTAACCGTGCAGCTTTCTGTGTCTGAGTTTCTGTCCCTGCATTACCATCTGGGCTGGGAGGCTACCCTGTCACAATAAAGTATCATCACAATTAGAAAAGCTGTTCTTCAAACATGCTGTATATGAAAATGGAAGTTTGACATGTATAGTACGTATGGATGGCATTTCCTTATATCCACCCATTCTGATAACTTGTGACAAGCGCTTCTGTAAAACTCTGAGGTGTGACAGACTGTGATGTATGTCCAGGCACTTCCACTATATCCTGCTGGGGATCAGCATACCCAGTGCAGTGGAGATAATAAGTGAGGTTCTCACTGGCATGATGCAGCCCAAGAGTCCAGTAGAGATTGAGGTCCCTCTCTGTGAGTTTGGAGATGAATTTCCCACAAGCAGCACGCCCCTTTTCCACCAGCAAGCTGATCAGACAGCAGGCTTTTTCCAGTTTTACTTTCGTTCTCTTATCTGAAACATTACAAGTAATAGTTAAAGAAGATTTTAAAATAAATGAATTAATTAAAAAGGTCTTTTAATTCCAGTTAAAATTTGAAATTATGTAAGAGCCCCTGCCCCAAAAACTGCCTGTAATTAGGGTAAGTTCCTGGCGTAGATGGGGAGGTGGAGGGATGTGAATGAGTCAAACACGAGAGAGGGTCAGTTACATGGGTATTTGTAGGTTTTGATAGGTTACAATTAGATGACGTAATGCATAGGAGCCGTCCCTCCTCCCGAACTTCAGTTTATTAAACTTCATTTTTCTGGAAGAGGAATTCAAGCATGACTTCATCCTGGATCTTTCAATATACAGCAGGTTCAGTGCCAAGCTGCAGCTCTCCTTTATCCACCCTTTTGAAAACATATGAACAAATTCCATCTAAAACGAAAAGGGGGTTTGTTAGTCTGCTTATTGATCTGGTGCCAAATCTAATGATTGATTGCACTGCTTATTATTTCCAAACTAAATCTAACCCCTTTCCCTTCTTTTGAGGAACTGAGGAATGGTCACATGAGGACATTACTGAGGGACCAAGTTTATAGCTGGCATAATGTCTTTGCTCACCTTATTTCATGTTACACACGAAGCAGAACACGATTTTAAATAAAGAAGACAGGACACCCAAACTCGATGGTCTACCTGCTAACATGTCCTCACTCCAGTATATCTTGTGTGGGTCGACTGGATCTCGACTGTGATCAGCTCGCAACACCAGGCTCTCGTCTTTATCCAGAGCGCGCTGGAAATGCCTCCTCCCATAAGCAGTGTCGGGCTGGTCAATACCCTCCCTGTAATGACCTGTCACCACTGCCCAGTCCTAGATATAAAGTGAACAGACTGAGAAAAACATCCAAGAAAGGATGTAATGGCTCACAGTGACTTGGGGCTGAATTGAGCAGCGTCTGGTTTGAGCATGCAGTCCTCCACAGCAATGTTCATGTTCAGTTTCACATTGAATTATATTAAGAATTCAAAGATCTCAATTTACAACCACGTCAATGCTACACAATACAATGTGACTGTATTTCTCTGTAACAGGTCTAACAGTGCTGATTCCTTGTGTGAGAGTCTAGCTGTGTTCAGCAGCACAAGGACAATGGCAGTCCAGCATTTGGAATAGCTCCTGTGGCAATACCTAGATTAGGCTAAGGTTTGGTCCTGTTAATAATCACAGTACACAAGTTTATGTCCACTTTCTTTGGTAGTTAGTACTGTGACTATTGATTCTTGGTGTGTTTTTTATTTATTTTTTGGTTTCTAATATAAACTTGTTTTTGGTGTGTTTTCTTTTTTTCTTGTGGTGAAGCAGGTCCCAGTATTTCATTCTGGTGTCTCAGACTGCGCCTTCCTTATGTGGAAGTCCTGCAGCCTACGGATCACCAGAAACATCAGCTACAAGCACTGTCTCTGATAACAAGACCTCTTGATTCAGTGGAGTGCAATGCTTTTAATAGGGCTAATACTGTGCAGGGGTGCTCGATTTAGAATGGGCCCGGTCTCAAAGGGTTAGGGATTGTCCAACGCCCCTATTCCAGTGAATATGAGGTTGGGCAGTTTATTACCAGCTGGATTGTAAAGACCAGGTGTCGATTGTACTTTGGATAAGGGGATATTAAGAGCTAGTTTGTTAAGTCTGAGAGGAAAGACTTCAATAGTTTAGTACAAAGCAAGCAAACACACCTCAGTCCTGGGATAACTTAAGAGACTGAAAACTGCAAAACTGATCCTGCTGTATTAACTATATCCCTGCTTGGGAAAATGAAAATATCAATCGCTGTCCTCTGGAGTAAGGTTCAAACTATCACAGATCTTTTAAATGAGTGTAAACCCACCTTGAATATCATTGTGTCCTCAGATGTCAAGTCCTTCCGGTCATCATGTTTCCATGGAATTCGAAACTGTTTTAGTGCCTCATTGGTCCAGCTCAGACCAGGGTACCGCCACTGTTGATCTGCTCCACCAACCAGGACCCGAGCCCGGTATTCTGGGGAGCAACCCTAAAACAGAATAATAAAGAAATGTGGAAGAGCTAAGGATAAGAATCTATCTGTCGATCCAGCTGCCTTCATCTATAGAGAAATCAATCAGTGATGCATATGTTCAGAGTAACTACAGTGTATTCCAGTCTTGACTTTCAACTATTATTCATCCAATAGGAAAACACTGATTGAATCCCAGTGAAAACAATATGAACTGTGTGTATACCCTGCATTCACATTAAAATACACTTTTAAAAACACTGAAATCAAAGATTTTCAACCTCTCCTTAGTAACATGCTTGTGTCTAATAGCCTTGCTTATATGCATGCAGCTGTCCTGTATTTGACTACATCTTAAAATTAATACAGAACAGCCCGGAAGATGATTTTTATTCTGAACCCTGCTCCCTTTTGAGCTGCTGCATCCCTAAGCAATGCTTATTCTACTTACAGCCAGCACAGATACTGGGATCCAGACATTACAATGGAATAGGAAGCTGAGCTTACCTCACTTCCTTCACATCCTCATCGCTCAGCACCTTCATCTCCAGCATGTCCTTCAGCAGCCCCTCCATCACGGCATCACTCACTCTCTTGACAAACTGGGGTTGCACCTGCATTAGCCTGTTAACTAAAACAGCATCACAAACCACATGAACACATCTACAGCTTTTCTTATTACTGCTAAAACAGTCCTGAAGTAAATCTTTGAGAACAAGGACATGATTTGCAGTGTATAATGAGTGAGGGTCTCACCTGGGTCCAAATCAGGCCCATGTGTACTGTAGAATTCGAGGTTCTCACTGTTATGATGCAGCCTAAGAGTCCTGTAGAGATAGGGGTCCCTCTCTGTGAGTTTGGAGATGAATTTCCCACAAGCAGCACGCCCCTTTTCCACCAGCAAGCTGATCAGACAGCAGGCTTTTTCCAGTTTTACTTTCGTTCTCTTATCTGAAACATTACAAGTAATAGTTAAAGAAGATTTTAAAATAAATGAATTAATTAAAAGGTATTTTTAATTCCAGTTAAAATTTGAAATTATAAGAGCCCCTGCCCCAAAAACTGCCTGTAATTAGGGTAAGTTCCTGGCGAGATGGGCAGGTGGAGGATGAATGAGTCAAACACGAGAGAGGGTCAGTTACATGGGTATTTGTAGGTTTTGATAGGTTACAATTAGATGACGTAATGCATAGGGCCGTCCCTCTCCCGAACTTCAGTTTTATTAAACTTCATTTTTCTGGAAGAGGAATTCAAGCATGACTTCATCCTGGATCTTTCAATATACAGCAGGTTCAGTGCCAAGCTGCAGCTCTCCTTTATCCACCCTTTTGAAAACATATGAACAAATTCCATCCAAAACGAAAAGGGGGTTTGTTAGTCTGCTTATTGATCTGGTGCCAAATCTAATGATTGATTGCACTGCTTATTATTTCCAAACTAAATCTAACCCCTTTCCCTTCTTTTGAGGAACTGAGGAATGGTCACATGAGGACATTACTGAGGGACCAAGTTTATAGCTGGCATAATGTCTTTGCTCACCTTATTTCATGTTACACACGAAGCAGAACACGATTTTAAATAAAGAAGACAGGACACCCAAACTCGATGGTCTACCTGCTAACATGTCCTCACTCCAGTATATCTTGTGTGGGTCGACTGGATCTCGACTGTGATCAGCTCGCAACACCAGGCTCTCGTCTTTATCCAGAGCGCGCTGGAAATGCCTCCTCCCATAAGCAGGGTCGGGCTGGTCAATACCCTCCCTGTAATGACCTGTCACCACTGCCCAGTCCTAGATATAAAGTGAACACACTGAGAAAACACACACTTTTTGTAGTCACTACTGTTATTTAAAATAAATAAATAAATAAATAAAATCCCATTTCTAATAAATTAGTTTTCGGTGTGTTTTCTTTTTTCTTGTGGCTTCGCAACATTACTTCAGCAGGTTCCATTCAACTATGAAGCAAAGCTAGTTAATTCCATAGGGCGACACATTCTGGTGTCTCAGACTACGCATTTGTTAAAGAATTCATGCCACGGATTGGTGGAAGACAAACTCAGAGGGGCAATGTTAGTGCTTTAAATCCACTAGATTACAACAAGTAAAATATCTTTATTCCTTTCTTTCATTGAATGCCGCCCACGCTTTCTTGCTCAGTACTTCATACCAGCAGCTTTGCATACAAAGTTGAAATTCCTGCCTAGGTGCCTGAAGGAAAGACTTCCACAGCTTTGTACAAAGCAGGTCAGAACTGAGGTGTGCTTGCTTGAACAAACCTACCAGTCCTGGCATAACAGAGACTGAAAACTGAAAAATTGTTCCTGGGTTCAAACCTAGAGTCTTCAGACATGTAGGGCATTCAGCTGCTGTATTAACTATATCCCTCCTTGGGAAAATGAAAATATCAAATCGCTGTCCTCTGGAGGAAGGTTCAAGCTATCACAGATCTTTTATCTTTTAAATGAGTGTAAACCCACCTTGAATATCATTGTGTCCTCAGATGTCAAGTCCTTCCGGTCGTCATGTTTCCATGGGATTCGAAACTGTTTTAGTGCCTCATTGGTCCAGCTCAGACCAGGGTACCGCCCACTGTTGATCTGCTCCACCAACCAGGACCCGAGCCCGGTATTCTGGGGAGCAACCCTAAAACAGAATAATAAAGAAATGTGGAAGAGCTAAGGATAAGAATCTATCTGTCGATCCAGCTGCCTTCATCTATAGAGAAATCAATCAGTGATACATATGTTCAGAGTAACTACAGTGTACTCCAGTCTTGACTTTCAACTATTATTCATCCAATAGGAAAACACACTGATTGAATCCAAGTGAAAACAATATGAACTGTGTGTATACCCTGCATTCACATTAAAATACACTTCTTAAAAACACCGAAATCAAAGACATTTTCAACCTCTCCTTAGTAACATGTTTGTTTCTAATAGCCTTGCTTATATGCATGCCGCTGTCCTGTAATTGACTACATGTTAAAATTAATACAGAACAGCCCGGAAGATGATTTTCTTTCCTGAACCCTGCTCCCTTTTGAGCTGCTGCATCCCTAAGCAATGCTTATTCTACTTACAGCCGGTACAGATACTGGGATCCAGAAATTACAATGGAATAGGAAGCTGAGCCTACCTCACATCCTGCACATCCTCATCACTCAGCACCTTCATCTCCAGCATGTCCTTCAGCAGCCCCTCCATCACGGCATCACTCACTCTCTCGACAAACTGGGACTGCACCTGCCTTAGCCTGTTAACTAAAACAGCATCACAAACCACATGAACACATCTACACCTTTTCTTATTACTGCTAAGACAGTCCTGAAGTAAATCTTTGAGAACAAGGACATGATTTGCAGTGTATAATGAGTGAGGGTCTCACCTGGGTCCAAATCAGGCCCACGTGTACTGTAGAATTCGAGGTCCCTCTCTGCGAGTTTGGAGAGGAAGTTCTCTCTGATAGCATCCCCCTTCCTCATCACCATGCTTGTCAGTTGGGAGGTCCTGTCCCGTGTGCTGGCCTGTTTCTTCACTTCCTCCACCTCTCCAACGCTCAGCAGCTTCATCTCCTGCATGTCCTTCAGCAGCCCCTCGAGCACTGCATCACTCTTAATGAACTCCGGAATCATATGGAACAGATCCCAACCTGAAACATTACAAATCAGAACAATCATGTCAGTGACATGCATCCACCACCACAGTTATAAATACAAGTTAGAGCTGTCATGAGAAAGTAGATACAGGCGCACAGATGCCTCTATATACCCTCAGAGTTTAATATTTGCTGAGGGATTTGTCAGAAATGAGGGGTTTTGGGGGGTCACTTGTGTAACGGGTGATGACATTCCCTAAAGAATGTCCTAACCAAGTGTGCTGAGGCACAGGTGTGTGTGTGTGTGGAAGACTGGGTGGCAGGGAGGCAGTTAATATCCTCCCTGCAAAATCACGTGGGAATGTTGCTGGAGCCATGAATTGAATAAGTGATTAAATAATGAATGAAGGCTCCTGCCACGGTGTATAAATAGGGTGATCACAGGTGTTAGATTGGTTAGTGTTGGAGTTAATGTTGGTGAAGGTATGTGTTTGGTGTGCTGTGCTGTCCCGTCTCGTTTGTTTGTTTACCTCCGGGAGTGTTTTTGTAGACCTTTTGTTTTGGCCCTTGTGCTGTTTTTGTTCATGTGTTTTGTTCCAGTGTTTTGTTAGTGTTTGTTTCTGTGTTTTATTTGTTTATTAAAAAAGCATTAGCGTAATTCTTGATGCAGCTTTCTGTGTCTGAGTTTCTGTCCCTGCATTACCATCTGGGCTGGGAGGCTACCCTGTCACAATAAAGTATCATCACAATTAGAAAAGCTGTTCTTCAAACATGCTGTATATGAAAATGGAAGTTTGACATGTATAAATGCGTATGGATGGCATTTTTATATCCACCCATTCTGATAACTTGTGACAAGCGCTTCTGTAAAACTGTGAGGTGTGACAGACTGTGATGTATGTCCAGGCACTTCCACTATATCCTGCTGGGGATCAGCATACCCAGTGCAGTGGAGATAATAAGTGAGGTTCTCACTGTCATGATGCAGCCCAAGAGTCCAGTAGAGATTGAGGTCCCTCTCTGTGAGTTTGGAGATGAATTTCCCACAAGCAGCACGCCCCTTTTCCACCAGCAAGCTGATCAGACAGCAGGCTTTTTCCAGTTTTACTTTCGTTCTCTTATCTGAAACATTACAAGTAATAGTTAAAGAAGATTTTAAAATAAATGAATTAATTAAAAAGGTCTTTTAATTCCAGTTAAAATTTGAAATTATGTAAGAGCCCCTGCCCCAAAAACTGCCTGTAATTAGGGTAAGTTCCTGGCGTAGATGGGCAGGTGGAGGGATGTGAATGAGTCAAACACGAGAGAGGGTCAGTTACATGGGTATTTGTAGGTTTTGATAGGTTACAATTAGATGACGTAATGCATAGGAGCCGTCCCTCCTCCCGAACTTCAGTTTTATTAAACTTCATTTTTCTGGAAGAGGAATTCAAGCATGACTTCATCCTGGATCTTTCAATATACAGCAGGTTCAGTGCCAAGCTGCAGCTCTCCTTTATCCACCCTTTTGAAAACATATGAACAAATTCCATCCAAAACGAAAAGGGGGTTTGTTAGTCTGCTTATTGATCTGGTGCCAAATCTAATGATTGATTGCACTGCTTATTATTTCCAAACTAAATCTAACCCTTTCCTTCTTTTGAGGAACTGAGGAATGGTCACATGAGGACATTACTGAGGGACCAAGTTTATAGCTGGCATAATGTCTTTGCTCACCTTATTTCATGTTACACACCTAAGCAGAACACGATTTTAAATAAAGAAGACAGGACACCCAAACTCGATGGTCTACCTGCTAACATGTCCTCACTCCAGTATATCTTTGTGGGTCGACTGGATCTCGACTGTGATCAGCTCGCAACACCAGGCTCTCGCTTTATCTTTATCCAGAGCGCTGGAAATGCCTCCTCAATAAGCAGGGTCGGGCTGGTCAATACCCTCCCTGTAACGACCTGTCACCACTGCCCAGTCCTAGATATAAAGTGAACAGACTGAGAAACACACACCTTTTGTAGTCACTACTGTTATTTAAAATAAATAAATAAATAAATAAAATCCCATTTCTAATAAATTAGTTTTCGTGTGTTTTTTTTTTTCTTGTGGCCAAGCAACATTACTTCAGCAGGTTCCATTCAACTATGAAGCAAAGCTAGTTAATTCCATAGGGCGATACATTCTGGTGTCTCAGACTATGCATTTGTTAAAGAATTCATGCCACGGATTGGTGGAAGACAAACTCAGAGGGGCAATGTTAGTGCTTTAAATCCACTAGATTACAACAAGTAAAATATCTTTATTCCTTTCTTTCATTGAATGCCGCCCACGCTTTCTTGCTCAGTACTTCATACCAGCAGCTTTGCATACAAAGTTGAAATTCCTGCCTAGGTGCCTGAAGGAAAAACTTCCACAGCTTTGTACAAAGCAGGTCAGAACTGAGGTGTGCTTGCTTGAACAAACCTACCAGTCCTGGCATAACAGAGACTGAAAACTGAAAAATTGTTCCTGGGTTCAAACCTAGAGTCTTCAGACATGTAGGGCATTCAGCTGCTGTATTAACTATATCCCTCCTTGGGAAAATGAAAATATCAAATCGCTGTCCTCTGGAGGAAGGTTCAAACTATCACAGATCTTTTATCTTTTAAATGAGTGTAAACCCACCTTGAATATCATTGTGTCCTCAGGTGTCAAGTCCTTCCGGTCATCATGTTTCCATGGGATTCGAAACTGTTTTAGTGCCTCATTGGTCCAGCTCAGACCAGGGTACCGCCCACTGTTGATCTGCTCCACCAACCAGGACCCGAGCCCGGTATTCTGGGCAGCATCCCTAAAACAGAATAATAAAGAAATGTGGAAGAGCTAAGGACAAGAATCTAACTGTCGATCCAGCTGCCTTCATCTATAGAGAAATCAATCAGTGATGCATATGTTCAGAGTAACTACAGTGTATTCCAGTCTTGACTTTCAACTATTATTCATCCAATAGGAAAAACACTGATTGAATCCCAGTGAAAACAATATGAACTGTGTGTATACCCTGCATTCACATTAAAATACACTTCTTAAAAACACTGAAATCAAAGACATTTTCAACCTCTCCTTAGTAACATGCTTGTGTCTAATAGCCTCTTATATGCATGCTGCTGTCCTGTAATTGACTACATGTTAAAATTAATACAGAACAGCCCGGAAGATGATTTTTTTTCTGAACCCTGCTCCCTTTTGAGCTGCTGCATCCCTAAGCAATGCTTATTCTAGTTACAGCTGGGACAGATACTGGGATCCAGACATTACAATGGAATAGGAAGCTGAGCCTACCTCACTTCATCCACATCCTCATCGCTCAGCACCTTCATCTCCAGCATGTCCTTCAGCAGCCCCTCCATCACAGCATCACTCACTCTCTCGACAAACTGGGATTGCACCTGCCTTAGCCTGTTAACTAAAACAGCATCACAAGCCACATGAACACATCTACACCTTTTCTTATTACTGCTAAGACAGTCCTGAAGTAAAACTTTGAGAACAAGGACATGATTTGCAGTGTATAATGAGTGAGGGTCTCACCTGGGTCCAAACCAGGCCCATGTGTACTGTAGAATTCGAGGTTCTCACTGTTATGATGCAGCCTAAGAGTCCTGTAGAGATAGGGGTCCCTCTCTGTGAGTTTGGAGATGAATTTCCCACAAGCAGCACGCCCCTTTTCCACCAGCAAGCTGATCAGACAGCGGGCCTTCCTCTGCGTTCTGACACCTCTCTCCTCTGTTGTACTGAGACCTGAAACATGACAAATCAGTTAAATATTAATCGTTTGTTTAAAAAAACATTCCATACTTTTTTTTTATTCTTGTTGAAATTGTACATTTACTTTTAATATAAAATGTCAATATGACCAGGGTTCGCTGATTTAAATGAAGTGATTTAAATCACTGACTTTTAAATCAGGATTGAAATCACTTGATTTAAAAAAAATCATTGATTTAAATATTGTTTTCATTTCCTACCTATTTTATATAGTTTCTCAAGGAAAATACATGTTTTAAAAACCTTTTATTAACACAAACATCTTAAACTAGGGCTGTATTCTTTTTTTTTTTAAAATAATTTAGTCATTGCCAATTATTTTTTATTATTTTCTCCCCAATTTGAAATAGCCAATTATTATTTGAAGCTCAGCTCACCGCTACCACCCCTGCGCTGACTCGGGAGGGTGAAGACGAACACACACTGTCCTCCGAAGCGTGTGCCGTCAGCCGACCGCTTCTTCACACTGCGGACTCACCGTGCAGCCACCCAAGAGCTACAGCGTCGGAGGACAACGCAGCTCTCGGGCAGCTTACAGGCAAGCCCGCAGGCGCCCGGCCAGACTACAGGGGTCGCTGGTGCACGGTGAGCCGAGGACACCCTGGCTGACTTAAACCTCCCTCCCCTCGGGCGGCGCTCGGCCAATTGAGTGCCGCCCCCTGGAAGCTCCCGTCCTCGGTCGGCAAAGGAACAGCCTGGACTTGAACTCGCGACGTCCAGACTATAGGGACCGCATCCTGCACTCCACTCGGAGTGCCTTTACCGGATGCGCCACTCGGGAGCCCCCTTAGGGCCGTATTCTGATCACAGCGCAAATGCGAGTGCAAGTGCGAACGGCCCCGATTCTGCACTGCACTGACATGGTATTCTGAAGACATGTCTTGCCCCGTTATAGAGCGCCTGCCCCATCATTAACATATTCACCGAAGCGATTCTGATGACAGTGCAATGGGGTCCCAAATAGACAACTGAGCTCTGTGTTAGACCCGCTGAAACCAGGTTTATTTAGTGGTGCAATCAGGAACTTTAACAACTGAACACACTATAAAAAGCAAAGTAGTCTGAAGTAACAACTGTGTGTGTTTGGACTGACACAGAAAGAGGAAATCAAAGAAAGAAAAGTAAAAGAAAAGAATGACTGGGATGAGTGAGGGGGATTTTTCTCTGGCGTACTCCATCGCTCAATTCTTGTAGTTCACATATTGTAGTTCACATCTAGAGGATGCCACAATGATAAATAATTTGCTTTATTTCTGTATTCATTTAAGATTGAGTCATTTAGTTTGGTATGTAACTATTCACAGAGCATCATTTCCAACTCACCTGACTGTCCTTGTGTTGGTGTAATCATGTCTTCAGTATGACTCACCTGACTGTCCTTGCGTTGGTGTAATCATGTCTTCAGTATGACTCACCTGACTGTCCTTGCGTTGGTGTAATCGTGTCTTCAGTATGACTCACCTGACTGTCCTTGCGTTGGTGTAATCATGTCTTCAGTACGACTCACCTGACTGTCCTTGCATTGGTGTAATCATGTCTTCAGTATGACTCACCTGACTGTCCTTGCGTTGGTGTAATCATGTCTTCAGTATGACTCACCTGACTGTCCTTGCGTTGGTGTAATCGTGTCTTCAGTATGACTCACCTGACTGTCCTTGCTTTGCTGTAATCCACATCATTGTATCATCCACACCTGAGAAAGACAGCACACGGGTTTCAGAGAATAAATGACTACAATAGAAGCTTCCTTTGTAACACGGTGTGTGTGTGTGTGTGTGTGTGTGTGTGTGTGTGTGTGTGTGTGTGTGTTAGCAATTCAGCTTTGCATTCCTCTCACCACAATGACACATGTCTTACACAGAGACACCCTACACATGGGGTATTCACTTCTAAAATACATCTATGCAGGGTCAGATTAACAATGCTTAGCCCGCATCCTGGTATCTGAACCCAGGAGAGACCCATTCCTCAACACTGCTTATGTTGCAGTTCCATCGCCCTCTAGTGGCCATGACGGGAACTAATCATTCTATTAAAAACCCAGGAAGACATTCCCTATGCATCAAATATATTCGTTTAGCACAAGCTATTGAGAGTATCAGAATCTTAGGGTACATTTTTCCTGTGTACACAGTGGACGCTTTTCGTGTTTCTTATGGTTGTAATTATGAATTAATGTCATGCTTATCTGACTGACACAGGAGTCCTGATATGTATTTATCAGGCTGTCTGTATGCCGCTCCACCACCATCAGATCCTAATCTATAGAAAGTTGTTTTTGCTTACTGATTCCACTCGACGCCATCTTCTTCTGTTTCAGAAGCGAGTTGAGTAAACCGTTCCGCTATGAAAACATCAAGAAGCAGAGCTGAAACAGGAGACATGTAACAAAACAGACACCAATACAGGAAGCGCAGCAAAACAAAACCACTGTACCGACTACCGCTATCATCTGTTTAAACAAATCAACAGAAAATCAACTTGAGAAAGACAGACTCGCTTACCGGCTCGAGTTACAGGAGGTACCTTTGCGACAGACTACACTAAACACGTTTAGTTAATGCTGTAGTTTATAGTTTATTGTGCAGATCGAAAAACAGGGCGTCTCCGAAAGGATAGATGCAAAGGCGCGCTGCAAAGATGCTCTTCCGAGACTGGCTGTAAAATCACTTTTGGTTTCTATGGACGTTGGCTTTCGTTTTAAAACTGCAGGATCAAGTAAACGGGAGCACACTGATCTCTTCCTGCATTTTAATAGTGTTGAAATCTCCATCATGCAAAACAAATAGCGGTGTTTTTACTATGAGAATGATGACAATAACCATTGCCGATTGTTTTCAGAATTGTAAACACTGAGATAACAAGTCCAGCACTGCAGAAAGAGGTGGATTGAGATTTCTGAGACTAGAGGCCTAGGTCGACATTGTCTATACCTTTAGGATTTTGAATGTTTGAATCAGATCACCCCGTAGTCTTCTTTTGTTCAAGACTGAATAGATTCAATTCTTTTTAGCCTGTCTGCATACCGACATGCCTTTTTAAACCCGGGATAATTCTGGTTGCTCTTCTTTGCACTCTTTCTAGAGCAGCAATATCCTTTTGTAACGAGGTGATCAGAACTGAACACAATATTCTAGATGAGGTCTTACTAATGCATTTTAAAGTTTTAACATTACTTCCTTGATTTAAATTCAACACATTCACAATATATCCGAGCATCTTGTTGGCCTTTTTATAGCTTCCCACATTGTCTAGATTAAGACATTTCTGAGTCAACATAAAGTCCTAGGTCTTTTTCATAGTTCCTTCTTCAATTTCAGTATCTCCCATATGATATTTATAATGCACATTTTTATAGCCTGTGTGCAATACTTTACACTTTTTCTATTAAATGTCATTTGCCATGTGTCTGCCCAGTTCTGAATGCTGTCTAGATCATTTTGAATGACCTTGTTGCTGCAACAGTGTTTGCCACTCCTCCTATTTTTGTGTCGTCTGCAAATTTAATAAGTTTGCTTACTATACCAGAATCTAAATCATTAATGTAGATTAGGAATAGCAGAGGACCTAATACTGATCCCTGTGGTACTTATGGAAGAATACTTTGCTATGCATTACATTAACCTTGTCATATGCATTAAAATAACATGTGTATCAAGTTTTTAAGGTATAGAGAACTCGAGATATGATATATTAAGTAGTTTGTGCTTTATAAGAATGGAAAGTTTTTAACTGCTAGCCAGAAAGAGGAAGCTCTCTTTATTTTGTAACCGCAAGCTGCATCCGTGACACTTCCTAGAATTATCACTGTTTTAGTCAGAAAATGTAAGACAAACAGTCTGCTTGCAAAGTAGGACAAAGTTGGTTTTGAGTTATATGATTGGTCTCATCTTAATCTTCCAAGCTGTTGCTATCCAACGTATACTGAGTTAAGCTTCTGTGATTGGCTCGCAATAACTGTAGGTTGCAAGGTATATTATGCTTACTGACTCTGTGTAGTCAGAACTCTGCTCGATGTTTGTCTAGCACCACGTGTGCTGAGAGCGTTCTCTGGTTTGCAAATCATTAAATTTATTTAATCAATTTTGTCTGTTCTACTGAGTCTCTAACTAAGGGAGTGATATTAAAACTTCCACCACAATCTCCACTGGTTACCTCGCTCCATTTTGAGGTTTCTCCTCTAATCAGTACTTTCTGTTTTCTACATGTTAACCACTCCCTAATCCATGTGCATGCATTTCCTTGAATCCCTCCTGCGTTCAGTTTGAGGATTAATCTTTTATGCTGGACTTTGTCAAAAGCTTTCTGGAAATCTAAATAGACCATGTCGTATGCTTTGCAATTATCCATTGTCGATGTTGCATCCTCAAAAAGTCAAGCAGGTTAGTTAGACACGATCTCCCTTTCCTAAAACCATGCTGACTGTCTCCCAGGATATTGTTACCATATAGGTAATTTTCCATTTTGGATCTTATTATAGCTTCCATAAGTTTACATATAATAGAAGTCAGGCTTATTGGTCTGTAGTTACCTGGTCCGGGTTTTGTCTCCTTTTTGTGGATCGGTATTACGCTTGCTATTTTCCAGTCTGTCGGTACAACCCTGTGTCAAGAGACTGTTGCATGATCTCGGTTAGCGGTTTGTAAATAACTTCTCATTTCTTTGAGTACTATTGGGAGGATCTCATCCGCCCAGGGATTTGTTTATTTTAAGAGCTCCCTAGTCCCTTTAACACTTGTGCCTCTGTTATCCTAAAGTTATTTAAAATTGATAGGAACAGGTCGACATGTGGGGCATGTTGTCCGTGTCCTCCTTTGTAAAAACCTGTGAAAAGTAATCATTTAATATATTTGCTATTTTTTTTTCTTCGTCTATGATTTTGCCATTTGTGTTCTTAGAGATTTAACCTCCTCTTTGAATGTTCTCTTTGCTGTTATAATATTGGAAAAACATTTTGGAGTTGGTTTTAGCCCCTTAGAAATTTTCATTACTCTGTCTCTCTTGGTCTTTCTAACTTTCTTTTTGATTTATACAAAGGACATCGGCACTGTGTAGCTCTATTGAATATAATGCGTGGAAGTGGGCTTGCCAACTGGCCCCATCGTTCCGGGACACTTCAAGACGGTGTGTGTAACGTGCGTGTGAATTACGTGAACTGTCGCTAAAGGAATTGAATTGTTTTGCTAACGAGTTACTAAAAGCGCACACCTGTGTCCGGGGGCGGGAGTGACTTCCTGTGAGGATCGCGATTCACATTCGCTTTGCATGTCGATTTAAAATCGATTCATTTGTGGTTTAGAGGCGAGTTAAAAAAAAAAAAAAAAAAAAAAAACCTGACCCGTCTTAGTGTCCCGGAATTATAGGGCCAGTTGGCAGCCCTCGTGGAATAATGCACCAAGCTTGCGTGTAGTTTTGCTGCAGCTGAGAGCCGGGTCGTGTTCTTTGTTGTGGGACACCAGCCTGCGCGAAACTGGGCTTCCTTTGAGTGGGACCGGGGCAGTGGAATCTACTAAAGAAATATTTATTTTAAAAAAAAGGAAACATGTATTATTATTATTATTATTATTATTATTATTATTATTATTATTATTATTTATTTCTTAGCAGACACCCTTATCCAGGGCGACTTACAATCGTAAGCAAATACATTTCAAGAATCACAGTACAAGTAATAATACAATTAAGAGCAAGATAAATACAATGACTTTGGTTCAAGCAAGTACAAGTGTGACAAAATACGATTCAATAATACAGCAGATAACAGAGTCAGTGATAGTTACATCAGGATATAATTAAATACAAAATACTACAGGTTAAACACTTGGCAGATTACAGTACTCTGAAGTACAGGATTAAATGCAGTAAAATAGGGGGCAGATAAGAGCAAGTAAAGCGCATTTAAGGAAGGGTGATAGTGTCCCAGGATACAAACAGAGGAGTTCTACAGGTGCTTTCTGAAGAGGTGAGTCTTGAGGAGGCGCCGGAAGGTGGTCAGGGACTGGGCAGTCCTGACATCTGTAGGAAGGTCATTCCACCACTGCGTATAATATGTAACGGAAAGCATTCGCCTTTAACGATTATTACGTTTTACAAACGGGAGTTAATAAGAAATGATTTGAATTTTACAGCTAGGAACCCCGCGTGTATTTACCTGAATCAGTAACCCGGACTAACAACGGTGTAACACCAAACTTTGATTGACAGTAAATCTAACCAACCAGTCTTGAGTCTAAGCTGGGGCGGGCATCTATTGAACCAATTGACGGCGAGCAGCACGGGCCGCTTGTCAGGTGACTAGGAAGATCACATGACAATTGCACCGCAGTGAAAAGTCCCAGAAGCTGTAATTTATTTTTCCAAACAATTAACTAACATGGTGAGGAATTGAAAGGGTTGCATTTCGTTTCATTGTGAACGCGGCACCAGTAAGGGGTTTATTGCATGCTAGCTCGTTATATGGTGTTGCAGTAATCTGATAATGAAATAACCGGCGTTGCCTTTTTCAGACCAAGGTTTTGAGACATTTCCTTCATCGCTAAATTGTAGCGACTGAACACGATCGTGTTTTGTGATCTTACGAAACAGACTCGACTGGACACTGAGACTCGAACGGGAGTTCGGGCCGGTTTGAAAGCGGGGGGTCGTGGTGGCTGTCTTGCAGCGAGATTGTTGTCTCTTTGTTGAACGTGTCGTTCAGTTTCTGCTGTGCGGTGCGTGTGCTCCCTGTGGAGGAGGCAGTTGGTTTTCTGTGTGTTCAGTTTGCGTCTCTCAGTCTGTGTAGCGCAGCGTGCTTGCTGGTCCCGGGCTGCAGCGAGTAATCCTGTCTGCGGTTCAGTGAGTCGCAGCTGTTGTCTCTGCTGTGTTGCAGGTTTGCTGACTCTGTGTAACGCGGTGTTATTTTATTCCTCTGCTCTGTGTCACGGTTGCGAGCAGGTCTGAATGTGTTGGTTCTGTGCAGTCTCTCTCTAACGTGCTGCTCGCTTCTCTCTCTGCTTGTGAGTGTGCAGTCTCTCTCTCTCTCTCTCTCTCTCTCTCTGTATGTCTGGGTAACGTGTCGATCTCTGTCTCTCTCTCCGCTGTGTTCCAGGCGTCCGCTCTCACGCAGGGTCTGGAGAGGATCCCTGATCAGCTGGGCTACCTGGTGATCAGCGAGGACGGGGTGCTGGCGGTGAGTGTTACACACAGCGTGGCGCTGACAACTCGCAGAGCACGCACATGACAAACACCTCTCTAGAAATCCTTTTGCATTGCAGGAAGCTTGTTTTAGTATTGCTGCATACAATGTAGTACTAATAAGAATGAGTCATTTAGCAGACGCTTCTATCCAAAGCGACTTCCAGACTAGGGGGGTGAACTCTGCATCATCAACAACTGCTGCTGCAGAGTCACTTCCAATAGGAGCTCGTTTGTTTGACGTCTCATCCGAAGGACGGAACACAAGGAGGTTCAGTGACTCGCTCAGGGTCACAGTTGGTGTGGTCAGATATTCTCTGTGTGTGTGATTGATTAACCCTGTGCGCTCCAGTCCGCAGGGGAGTGGTCAGTGATTCTCTCTCTGATTAACCCTGTGCGCTCCAGTCCGCAGGGGAGCGGTCAGTGATTCTCTCTCTCTGATTAACCCTGTGCGCTCCAGTCCGCAGGGGAGCGGTCAGTGATTCTCTCTCATTAACCCTGTGTGCTCCAGTCCGCAGGGGAGCTGGAGAACGACGAGCAGGCTGCGGGGCTCATCATGCAGATGGTGCAGACAGCCTGCGGTTCACCCTACGACGGGACCGAGCCACCCTTCAAACGCCTGTCAGGTACAGAGAGCCTGTCCTGAGGCTAAACAAGCACAAGCTGTTACTCTTATCATTTCGAGCACAAGGGTTCCTGTGTCATGGGTAAAATGTACACCGCCTCTCTGACCCCCTCTAGTGGTGTTGAGGATCACGCCACATGGTGACTGTATCCGGGCAGAAAGTGTTTGTGGTGAATCCCACAACAACCGAAGCGGCTGACCAGTCATCGCCTAGGACGCATTTACGACAGCCAATCACAGCCTAGGGCTCTTGCCTCGAACACGCCTGTTCGCTCGCTCCCTCCCTGATTGGGCTGTTTATTTAAAGGGGCGGGCTATGTGACTCAGAGACTTTATTGCAAAAAAAAAGGGGCGGAGGTTTGAAATGCCTTGCTTGCTGTTTAAGTATTGATGTTTTGTGGGATTAGTGGGGTTTGCAAATTGCCTTTAAGCAGAAGCATTGTAAAGTATCTGCATATACAATAAATCTATAATAATAAGATGTAATTGTAATATGAGCTGTCTGGTCTTGTCTTCCTCCGCATGTCTGCACAGTGGATTCCACAGGGAGCGCTGGTTAGAAGGCAAAACAACAGCGTCTGCTCCTCCTCACGCCCCCAGCGAGCTCAGAGCGGACACCCAAGGGCTATAGCTCACATCCGCCTGGAGCTGCTGGGTGTGCAGAGGAGGCTAGCCTGGGATCGGAGGACGCCGCTGACCTTCAGCTCTCCTCAGCTGTGTGTGGGGAGTGGCTGTTGAGGGGGAGAATGGGTTAAAAACAAAACAGTGAGTCGTCATTGGTCAGGCATGGACCTGTCAGCCAATCAGATTTATTAAAACCAGTCAGCACAGGTTAAACAAGCACAGACAGGAGATTCCTTGAGAAATATTTCAGTGTCTTTTAACAACAAACAAACAAAACATACAACAAGATTAAAAACAGCAACAGCATTTTAAACACAATAAAAACAGCTCTAAAACATTTGTTTTAAACAAATTAGAATTTAAATAAAGTGCTTGAGACACAGACGATGATTGTTAAAAAACACGACGGCACGCATTTTAAAAAACAGTAAGACGGTCTCCCTGTGTTCGTGGATCTGGGCTGGCTGGGGCAACAACACAACACAACACAATGCAGCAGCAGCCGTCACCGCAGGCAAACCCACAGGAGTGCATAACATGAAAAAACATCCATGTGAAAATACGCCAGTCTCGAACCTAAACAACAACACGGAAACGAAGACGCTAAGCCGGGACAGTGCGCCACAGCGTCCTGCCATAGAGACGAGGGACAGGGCCACAGCGCCCTGTTACAGAGACGAGGGACAGCGACCCACAGCGCCCTGCTATAGAGACAAGGACAGCGCGCCCACAGCTCCCCTGCCATAGAGACGGACAGGATGCTGCCCACAAGGCCCTGCCATAGAGACGAGGGACAGCGCGGCCCACGGCGTCCTGCCATAGAGACGAGACCACAACGAGGCAGAAAGGACAGAATACAAAGGGACTAGAATAGAGCACTGTCTCTGATGCCTGTTCAGCCGCTCTCCCAGTGTTCCCAGTACCAGCCTGGCCCATGCTGGACTGGGTTTGGCAACATGCAATTTACTGGAACCCCGCCCCATGGTAGACCATCAGTGGCATTTTCATACAGTACATAAACACATTTCCAGTGTTAGACAGTTAAAACAAACTCCCTAACAAACATTGAAAGAAGCCCCCTGTGCCTCTTCAGCAGTAGCTTCTCGTTGTGACTAAAGGGGGTACACCCTGCTGCACCCCCACCCTATACACAGACTCCTTCCACGCAACCCACAACACAGTCTGTCCCTCAGCACCGCTTTCATACAATCTCTTATACAGTATCTCTCCAGCAGCGCTCATACAATACATGCCCTATACACAGTCTCTTCTCCTCACAACTTACACACTCTCCACCCTCTCTCCCTCCTCACACCTTCATCCTTCCTTTGCGACCATTGTTCCCTTACCCGGATGTCTTCACCTGTCTCCATCTCGGTTGTCCTCCCTGCACTGCTTTACACCTTTGTTCCGACCCGATATCTTTCCCTTTCATCTTTCCTTTCATCTTTATTGTCTTTCCTTCCTTGTTTAATCTGATATCTCGAGACGTCCTTTATATTCCGGAGATATCTTTATTACCTTTTCCTTCCTTTGCGCGTTTTACCCATCTTTATCCTTTCCTTTAGACCTTTAATTCGATATCTCTTCCTTTAATTCGATATCTTTCTCTTCATCTTTATTGTCTTCTCCTTTGCATACGATGGCGACCCGGATTGTCTTCCCTCATTAATCTTTATTGTCTTCTGTTTTTCTTCCGGATATTCTTCCTTTGCACTGCTTTACCTGGAGAGCCTTTTCCTTTACCTGATATCCTTTACCCGGAGCATCTTTCCTTTGCCTTCCCTTCCCCTTTCATCTTTATGTCCTTCCCTCGCAGCGCTTCACAACTCATACACAGCTCTCCCTCCCTCACAACCCTTATACACAGTCCTCCTCAGCAGTGTTCATACAACTTACACAGTCTCTCTCCTCACCCTATATACAGTCTCTCCCTCCAGCAGCTCATACAACTTATACACAGTCTCTCTCTTCTCACAACCCTATACACAGTCCCTCCCTCAGCAGCGCTTCATACAATCTCTATACACAGTCTCTCTCTCCCTCACAATCTCTATACAGTCCCTCCTCAGCAGCGCCACAACTCTATACACAGTCTCTCTCACACCCTATACACAGTCCTCCTCAGCAGCGTCATACAATTCTATACACAGTCTCTCTCACAATCTCTATACACAGTCCCTCCTCAGCAGTAATACAACTTATACACAGTCCTCTCACAATCTCTATACACAGTCCCTCCTCAGCAGCGCTTATACAATCTCTATACACAGTCTCTCTCCCTCACAACTTATACAGTCCCTCCCTCAGCAGCGCTTCATACAATCTCTATACAGTCTCTCTCTCCCTCACAATCTCTATTAATGTTAGAAGATCAATTCAAGTAATTCGGACCCCCTGTTGGGTTTTTTCTTTTTTTGTGTGGGGGTAAAAAAGAATCCCTTTTAAGACTTTTAAAAATGAGTTTTAAAGGGTATGTGAAAAGAACTGTAGCTGCATATCATACAAGACTCTTAAAGGGGAAGCCAGTTTTGAGTCACCCCTTGTTTCCTAGGAAAGCAGTTGAAAGTTTTTTATGCGATGCGATGTCATGCTATGTTATCCAGTTCATCCTCCCCCAACAATACTTGACAGGTCTGCGCTGGGGAGGAGGTGTTGTCACTTGACAGGTCTGCGCTGGGGAGGAGGTGTTGTCACTTGACAGGTCTGCGCTGGGAGGAGGTGTTGTCCCCTGACAGGTCTGCGCTTGGGAGGAGGTGGTGTTGTCTCTGACAGGTCTGGCGCTTGGGAGGAGGTGTTGTCTCTGACAGGTCTGCGCTTGGGAGGAGGTGTTGTCACTGACAGGTCTGCGCTTGGGAGGAGGTGTTGTCACTCTGACAGGTCTGGGCGCTGGGGAGGAGGTGTTGTCACTTGACAGGTCTGGCGCTTGGGGAGGGGTGTTGTTACCTGACAGGTCTGCGCTTGGGAGGAGGTGTTGTCACCTGACAGGTCTGCGCTGGGAGGAGGTGTTGTCTCTGACAGGTATGCGCTTGGGAGGAGGTGTTGTCACTTGACAGGTCTGCGCTTGGGAGGAGGTGTTGTCACTTGACAGGTCTGGCGCTGGGGAGGAGGTGTTACTTGACAGGTCTGGCGCTTGGGAGGAGGTGTTGTCACTTGACAGGTCTGCGCTGGAGAGGAGGTTTTGTCACTTGACAGGTCTGTGCTGGGGAGAAGGTGTTGTCTCTTGACAGGTCTGCGCTGGGGAGGAGGTATTGTCACTTGACAGGCTCCACCACCAGCACCTTGCACTCGCGTTTGGCGATCTTGTCCAATGACAGCACGGCTTTCTCCTGGGGGTGGTACAGCGGCCGGCCAATGGGAGAGGAGACTGGGGGGGTGATGGCTCTGCGCTCCATCACGCTGCCGGTCCTGGGTGTGGGGGAACAAATACGTCCCTCAGAGACTGCCAGTACTACCAGTAGTGCAGCAGTGTGTATAGCAGAGTGTGTATAGCAGTGTGTGTGTAGTGCAGCAGTGTGTATAGCAGTGTCTGTGTAGTGCAGCAGTGTGTATAGCAGTGTCTGTGTAGTGCAGCAGTGTGTAGAACAGTGTGTGTGTAGTGCAGCAGTGTGTATAGCAGTGTCTGTGTAGTACAGCAGTGTGTAGAACAGTGTGTGCACAGTACAGCAGTGTGTGGAGCAGTGTGTGCACAGTACAGCAGTGTGTGGAGCAGTGTGTGCACAGTACAGCAGTGTGTGGAGCAGTGTGCACAGTACAGCAGTGTGTGGAGCAGTGTGTGCACAGTACAGCAGTGTGTGGAGCAGTGTGTGCACAGTACAGCAGTGTGTGGGAGCAGTGTGCACAGTACAGCAGTGTGGTGGAGTGTGCACAGTACAGCAGTGTGTGGAGCAGTGTGTGCACAGTACACAGTGTGTGGGCAGTGTGTGCACAGTACAGCAGTGTGAGTGGAGTGTGCACAGTACAGCAGTGTGTGGAGCAGTGTGTGCACAGTACAGCAGTGTGTGGAGCAGTGTGCACAGTACAAAGTGTGTGCACAGTACAGCAGTGTGTACAGCAGTGTGTGTAGAGCAGCAGTGTAGAGCAGGCTGGTACCTGGTGAGGTGGGAGCGAGGGCTGGTGGCTGAAGGACTCAGGACCGCCCAGGCTCGCCTCCCCGCCTCCAGCAGGTCCCGCATCAGGGCTGCCCGGGCTGCTCCTCCGGACAGGGGCCGCGCCCGGGGAGGGTTAGACACAGAGGCCGTGGAACTGCAGCTTGTAGCTTCATGTGCTGACTGGAGTTGGGGGGAGGGGAGGACTCATTCAGTCTCAATTTTGTCAGGTAGTTTGAATTTATCTTTTAAAAGGACACATTTTCAGCCCCCCCCATACCCTCGTAGAGCCCGGCTCAGTATCTGAAGCTCACGCTGAAGGCCAGCTGCTCCCCGCGGCAGGACCCCAGGCTGTTGAGGGGGTGTGCAGACCAGCTGAGCCCCGCCTGAGGGGCGGGAGTCCTCCGGGACAGGAGCTTCCTGGGGGCGGGGAGAATCAGCGAATCATCAGTTCCTGCAGCACTCACTGGTGTACAGAGCGTCTCGCAAGTCTGTCAAAGTTATCTTCCTCTGTCTGACGACGTTCCACACAGACCCTCTCACCCCGCCATGGCTCTCTCTCCTCCCCTTCTTCAACCCCCTCTCACCCCCCATGGCTCTCTCTCTCTCCTCCCCCTCTCACCCGCGATGGTGCTCTCGGGGGTCCACACCAGCCTCACTGCCAGAAAGTCCTGCAGGTTGTTGAGCAGAGTGTATCGGACCAGGAAGCGCTGCCTGACCGACACGGGAGACTCGCAGGACGCCATCATCACGAAGCGGGCCGGGACACCCCGATACTGGGCAGCCTGGGAGAGAGGAGAGGGGTCAACGTCACTGAGACTAGAATCACACAGGGAGAGAGGAGAGGGGTCAACGTCACTGAGACTAGAATCACACAGGGAGAGAGGAGAGGGGGCAACGTCACTGAGACTAGAATCACACAGGGAGAGAGGAGAGGGGTCAACGTCACTGAGACTAGAATCACACAGGGAGAGAGGAGGGGTCAACGCCACTGGAGACTAGAATCACACAGGAGAGAGAGGGTCAACGCCACTGACTGAGACTAGAATCACACAGGGGAGAGGGAGAGGGGGCAACGTCACTGAGACTAGAATCACACAGGTAGAGGAGAGGGGGCAACGTCACTGACTGAGACTAGAATCACACAGGGAGAGAGGAGAGGGGGCAACGTCACTGACTGAGACTAGAATCACACAGGGAGAGAGGAGAGGGGTCAATGTCACTGACTGAGACTAGAATCACACAGGGAGAGAGGAGAGGGCCACTGACAGACTAGAATCACACAGGGAGAGAGGAGGGGGCAACGTCACTGAGACTAGAATCACACAGGGAGAGAGGAGAGGGGGAGAGAGATACAAATACCAGGCAACCAAACATTGGAAGAAAAAATAAACCCTTTTTACCTAATATTATAAAAGCTTCCCATAATAAAACGACACAACGCCCCCACCTGTAATGTGTGTAGATGCAGCTTGTGAAGGGCAGCTTGGGGGCCGACCACTGATCACAGCAACCAGGGGACCTCCAGCCCCTGAGAGAGGGGGAGAGGGGAGGGGGAGATGGGAGACAGTGTTACTGCTGGCTTGTTTCCCGCTATGCAGGTTCCAGTTCAATCGGATCAGCGTTCACCCTTTATGCCTTCCGGCCTCCTGACCTGCAGCTGAAAACAGGAAGTTGTGCTCCAGGGCGCTGGAGCATGCTGGAAGGCGACTGGAGACGCTGTCAATCCTGTAGAAGGATCTATGCACGCCTCCGACTGGTGGCTGCAAACAGGAAGCAGACTTTAGTTCAAGGATATATAGGCTTTTGATGCCACGGTAAGCACACTCCCTTCTCTCTACTGAAATCTGTTAATGTGTTTGTGATGTCATTTACTGCCTCGCGGATGATGTGAGGATCTGCTATTCCTGGCTGTTTAACCCTTCAGGTATCCTGGTATTGAGTCTAATTATCCATCCATCTAAAGGGTCCTTTATGCTTCTATATTTTTATCAAATTGTATTTCTTCTGAAACTACGCACTGTAGGTCATTAATGTTGTGTTTGTTTTGTGTCAGGTGTTGAAGTCCTGATTCACACATATATATATATATATATATGCATGTGTGTATTGTGTGTGTGTGTGTGGTTGTGTGTGGTTGTGCGTGGTTGTGGTTGTGTGTGTGCGTGGTTGTGGGTGTGTGTGTGGTTGTGGTTGTGTGTGGTTGTGTGTGTGTGTGGTTGTGTGTGTGTGTGGTTGTGGTTGTGTGTGGTTGTGCGTGGTTGTGTGTGTGGTGTGGTGTGTTGCGTGGTTGTGGTGTGTGTGGTTGTGTGTGTGTGGCTGTGGGTTGTGGCGGTGGTGGGTGATGCTGATTCAGGCAGGCGGCACGGGATTCAGGACGGACAGGCAGGCACGCGGATTCAGGGATCGAGCAGACCAGCATCAGGCAGTACCGCTGATTCAGGACAGGCGGTGATCAGGCCGCGATCAGGGTGGCAAGGCGCTGACCAGTGACCAGGCATGATCATACCGCTGATCAGGACAGGCGGCGACCGCGCCTGCATCAGGCAAGGCACGATCAGGACAGGTATCCAGTACGCATTCCAGGCAAGGCGTTACCGATCAGGATCAGGCATCGAGAAATGCGATCCAGGCAGGCAAGGCGCCGATTGTGTGGTCAGTGTGGCTGGTGTGTGTGTGTGTGGTTGTGCGTGGTTGTGTGTGTGCGGCGTGGTTGTGTGTGTGTGTGTGGTTGTGGTTGTGGTGGTGTGTCAGCGGTTGTGTGTGTGCGGGTTGTGGTTGTGTGTGGCCAGCGTGGTTGTGTGTGTGTGGTTGTGGTTGTGTGTGGTTGTGCGTGGTTGTGTGTGTGTGCGTGGTTGTGGTTGTGTGGTTGTGGTTGTGTGTGTGTGGTTGTGGTTGTGTGTGGTTGTGCGTGGTTGTGTGTGTGTGCGTGGTTGTGGTTGTGTGTGTGTGTGCGTGGTTGTGTGTGTGTGCGTGGTTGTGGTTGTGTGTGGTTGTGTGTGTGTGTGGGTGTGGTTGTGTGTGTGTGGTTGTGCGTGGTTGTGATTGTGTGTGGTTGTGTGTGTGTGTGGGTCTGTGTGGTTGTGGTTGTGTGTGGTTGTGTGTGGTTGTGGTTGTGTGTGGTTGTGTGTGGTTGTGCGTGGGTGTGTGTGGTTGTGTGTGTGTGTGTTCTATAGAAGCTGCATCTCCCTGCTGGCCGCTCTCACCACACATTGTCGACGAGCAGCACCGACCCGTCCGGCATCATGGGAAGGTAGGAGGCGTTGAAATTTGGCAAAATCCGAACGTCCCGGATAGAGATCTCTTCCTGAGAGGAGGTGTTTAAAACTGCAGGAGAGAGGAGAGAGACAGACTGAATGCCACAAACAGATACTGACAGAGACAGACAGACAGAGAGTCACACACATACAGACAGACAGACACTCACACAGAGTCCCACTCACAGACTCACTCGCTCGCTCACTCACACACACACACACACACATACAGACAGACTGACAGAGACAGACTTCACACACACACACACACAGAGAGACTCGGTTCAGTGCCTCAGTGGCGCCCCCTACCTTTCAGCACGGTCAGGTATTTTCCCGACACGGTGAGCTGCTGACACTTGACGGTGGGCGGGGGGAGCACGGTCAGGGTCGTGCTGACTGCCGGAGGGGTCAAAGGGGAAAGGTCACGTCAACATAGCAAAAACAGCCACCAAGGAATTATACAGCACTTTCAAATCAACCCGAATTGTCTGCAACTTGAAAAAAAATAATACAGGCTCCACTCTCACTGGCTTTGAGCCTTGTAACAGCCCCTCCCTGCACTCTGTTGTGAGCCCCACTAGCCCCTTCCCCTTCTACTTACCACCAGCCCCCCCCCCCTTCTGCTTTGCTTTCCACTAGCCCTCCCTTCTAGTTCTGCCTTCCACTACCCCACTTTTTTTTTTTTTTTAAACCATACTACAATCCCTTCAGTGGTGAGCCCTCCCCCGGCTCCTCCCCCAGCCCCTCCTGATTGGCTGCTCACCCTGAGCCTGAATGTGTTGAGGTCCTCTCTGAATATGTGGGCGGGCTGCGGTTCTGCAGGATGGTCAGGTAGCCGTGCTCTCGAACCTCAGCCTTCTCCACATCGTGCTTCCACACGGTCACTATGATCTGCAATACACACGCACACAGGGCAATGCACCCAGCCCATCAATACACAGGGCAATGCACCCAGCCCATCAATACACACGCACACAGGGCAATGCACCCAGCCCATCAATAGCCATTGGCAAACTCAGACCACAACATGGTCTCATTTGAAATATTTTTTAAAACCCCAAAAGTAATGACTAAAGCTAAGGTTTACAATTTTAGAAAAGCAAACTATGAAGGTATGAAACAGAGACTAACAGAAGTAGATTGAGTAAAATAGAGAAACATCCACAGAAAAAAAGGGTGGCTGTCTTTAAAAAATGTAAAGTACTAGAGGCACAAAACAATTACATCCCAAAAAAGTAGACAAATCAAATCTAAAACAAAATGGCCAAAATGGTTTAATAGATCAATTAAAAAATATTCAGCTAAAAAAGGCACTTACAGAGCGCTTAAAGGGACCAAAACAAAGCACACAGAAAGAGTACTTGAACTGCAAACACAAGTCAAAAAGGAAGTTAGAAAGGCCAAGAGAGAGATAGAAATCAATATTGCTAAGGGGCTAAAACCAATTCCAAAATGTTTTTCCAATATTATAACAGCAAGAGAACATTCAAAGAGGAGGTTAAAATGTCTAAGAGACACAAATGGCAAAATCAGAGAAGAAAAAAAATAGCAAATATATTAAATGATTACTTTCACAGATTTTTACAAAGGAGGACAGACAACATGCCCACATGCCGACCTTTTGTTCCTATCCAGTTTTAAATAACTTTAGCATAACAGAGGCAGAAGTGTTAAAGGGACTAGGAGCCTTAAAAAACAAATCCCCCAATGGATGAGATCCTCCCAATAGTACCAAAGAAATGAAAGAAGTTCTTTACAAGTCGCTAACCAAGATCATGCAACAGTCTCTTGACACGGCCAAAACCGATGGACTGGAAAATAGCAAACGAATAATCGATCCACAAAAAGGAGACAAACTGAACCAGGTAACTACAGACCAATAAGCCTCACTTTATTATATGTAAACTTATGGAAACTAATAAGATCCAAATGGAAAATTACCTATATGGTAACAATATCCTGGGTGACAGCCACAGCATGGTTTTAGGAAAGGGAGATCATGTCTAATCAACCTACTTGACTTTTTCGAGGATGCAACATTGAAAATGGACAACTGCAAAGCATAACGACATGGTCTATTTAGATTTCCAGAAAGCTTTTGACAAAGTCCCCGATAAAAGATTAATTCTCAAACTGAACGCAGTAGGGATTCAAGGAAATGCATGCACATGGATTAGGGAGTGGTTAACAGGTAGAAAAACAGAAAGTACTGATTAGAGGAGAAACCTAAATGGAGTGGGAGGTAACCAGTGGTGTACCACAGGGATCAGTATTAGGTCCTCTGCTATTCCTAATCTACATTAATGATTTAGACTCTGATATAGTAAGCAAACTGCTAAATTTGCAGACGACACAAAAATAGGAGGGAGGAGACACTGTTGAAGCAGCAATATTCAAAATGATCTAGACCGTGATTCAAAATTGGGCAAGACACATGGCAAATGAAATTTAATAGAGAAAGTGTAAAGTATTGCATGCGGGCAATAAAAATGTCTATTATAAATATCATATGGGAGATACTGAAATTGAAGAAGGGAACTAGAAAAAGACCTAGGAGTTTATGTTGACTCAGAAATGTCTCATCTAGACAATGTGGGGAAGTAAAAAAAGGCTAACAAGATGCTTGGATATATTGTGAGAAGTGTTGAATTTAAATCAAGGGAAGTAATGTTAAACTCTACAATGCATTAGTAAGACCTCACCTAGAATATTGTGTTCAGTTCTGGTCACCCTCGCTACAAAAAAGGATATTGCTGCTCTAGAAAGAGTGCAAAAGAAGAGCAACCAGAATTATCCCGGGTTTAAAAGGCATGTCGTATGCAGACAGGCTAAAAGAAATTGAATCTATTCAGTCTTGAACAAAGAAGACTACGCACATCTGATTCAAACATTCAAAATCCTAAAAAGGTATAGACAATGTCAACCCGGGGACTTTTGACTTGAAAGAAAAGGACCAGGGGTCTAAATGGAGATTAGATAAAGCAAGCATTCAGAACAGAAAATAGGAGGCATTTTTACACAGAGAATTGTGAGGGGTTGAACCAACTCCCCAGTAATGTTGTTGAAGTTGACACCTGGGATCCTTCCAAGAAGCTGCTTGATGAGATTCTTGGGATCATAAGCTACTAACAACCAAACGAGCAAGATGGGCTGAATGGCCCCTCTCTCGTTTGTAAACTTTCTCTTATGTTCTTATGTTCCACACACACGCATGTGGGCAATGCACCCAGCCCATCAAACACAGGGCAATGCACCCAGCCCATCAATACACAGGGCACGCACCCAGCCCATCAATACACAGGGCAATGCACCCAGCACATCAATACACACACACACACACACACACAGGGAGTCAGTGGCTGAGCTTGGGATTCTGGTATCGAGGCTTTTTTCTTTAACCACTGGTGCACCTTATTTCCCAGCTAGAGGAGAACATGAATCTATCAGTTGAAAACTCTGATCAATGTACTGATTGTTTGATTACCTTGACCTTCAGGGTCCCGACGGGCAGCTTGTCCAGGAGACGGCTGGGAAGATGACCCCTACCGCCAGGACCACCGGATCATCGAGAGGAGACTGAGGGGAGGGGGGGCAGGGTTAACAGGGAGACAGAGAACTTTTTATACAGCAAAAACAAACAGGAGGGCTTTGAGAAACAAGCGGGAATCTGGAAATGAGTGAGATAATGATGCTGCTGCAGACTGACACACACACACACACACACCATTGAAACAGAGATAATGATGCTGCAGACTGACACACACACACACTACTGGAAACAGAGATAATGATGATGCTGCTGCACACACACACAGACACACACACAATAGAGATAATGATGAGGTTGCAGACTGGACACACACACTACTGGAAACAGAGATAATGATGATGCTAGCAATAACCGAACCGAAGTAATACCTGGAAGCA